>JAHREE010000077.1:3392935-3442741 GCA_033628505.1 Tringa tobata | reverse complement strand
TGAGTTGTCAATAAACCCGGCACAGAGTTTTGAAAATTGGAATCACTGTGAATAGGATGTAATTAATATAACAAAACAGGAATATTCCCTTTTGTACCCCACTGTCTTTCACTGCAAATTTTATTTTCCGATTTTCCCACCTCTTATTCCAGCTACAGCTGGCTTTTTAAAATAGGAAATTACACCATCAGTCTGGAGTCACTAGATTGTCACCCCTAATGTTAGTGGAGCAGCAAAATGAATCTGAAATTAGCATCCATGAACGGGATTCGGCTGCCTGCATTTTACACCAAAGCTGTCTAACACTTTATCTCCCTTTGCAGAAACCTACAATGTGCCAATGTCAGCATCCACTTTAGTAACAGCAATTTTAAGCATGCATCATTCCTCCACTTTCACTGATGGTATGTTTAACTCATCTTCTTGTTAGAATGAGATATCCCGGACTCTGGTGTTCCGCTAAAGAAAATCATCACCTTGGCCGCCTGGAATGTCATCAAACATTAGGTGACCCAGACCCCACAGTCTCTTTTTACAGGTTTGAGGTGGCTGAGTGTCTTTTAGTGTCCTGCAGATTTGGAACAGCCCTAAGGCCCCTCCAATTAAATGAAAGCTAATGAGTGTTGTCAACACACAGGGACAAAAGCCTTTTCACCCTCAGAAGACCAGTCCAAATTCCTTAATTACCCCCTTCTTTTTCCTATTCTGCAATAGTTCCACTTGTGCTAATTTTCTACTTACTGGTATAATGAAGTCATGTTCTTCCTGCTGTGCCTTTTTTTTTCCCTGAAGCCATTCAGTGGTCACCTCTCCCAGCCTGTGCTGCTTTGATATCCTGTTCCTCATCCCACATTTGCTTTGAGGGCAATGTTTTCATATTTTTTGCAGTTCTCATGCCACCGAAATGCTTCACCAGCTGGCCCTGTTTGAAGGAACAGAGTGCCAGACACTGAGAGCCAGCTGATCAAATAGTATGAAATAAAAATGGCCCAGCTTTCTGGGTGTCCTAGAGAGCTAACAGCACTGCCCGTCTGCCCAGGGCTTCCCCGTGCTTGGAATCATAGCTCCATAACTCACAGTTCAAGTTTTGCAAACCTCACTCATGCCATTTCTCATCTTTGCTGGTCAAAACCAAGCCTGAGTGGCATAGACAAAGGAGAAGGAGCTTTCTTCAAAACAGTAAAGGCAAGGGTGCTAGGAGAAGAATAGCATGGATTATTTTGTAGAGAATAATTAGTACTATTTACAGTCTTCAACATTTTTTTTTTTTTTTGAGTGGGAGAAATAAGGAGAATTTCCATATGACAGACACGTTGGCATATTTAGTGAGGCAAAACAGAGATTGCTCTAGTTTCTGAAGCTGCAGTCTACTGTGTTTGCAGAACTGTGTGAAAGTTAAAATCTTGTTAGCCAAAAGTCCTAGTTTACTTCAAAAGAGTCCTGCTATCTGGAATGCAGAACAATTTGTTTATGACTAGACCTATAAATTTGACTCTCTAGGTGATGCTCCCATGGACAAACAATCCTTTCACAGCAAGTGTGTCAAAGTTATGATCTTATTTTGATGCTCCTTTGGCACCACTAGTGACAACTGCTGATAAAAAAAAAAAAAAGAAAAAAAGAAAAAGGTATTTACACAAACTGATGATTCATTTTTGTAATGACATCTATGTCTCACATGTCTTTGTGCTGTTTTTTCTGTGTTTAAAAGGCTCCTAACAGCTGTGTCTGAGTTGTAAAGCAGACCCCAGAGAGAAGTATACAGACATCTAATCCAGGGGAATTACTAAAGAGCATTACTGACCCTCAACTTGCTCCAGCAGTTTTATCTCACCATGGATGGAAGGGGAACACAGCTGAGATACTTACCAGGGGGCCAGAAATGGAAGGTACAGCCTGGAGTGCTCCTGTCTGATCATGCAGGGCAGCCACGGCGTTGTTAGGTGGAAGTAAGTCAATCAGGGTGATACGGCTACAACTTTATTCATGATTTTTGTGCATGAGCCTCTTCCGAGACTAAAGAAGTCAAAAACTGGGACTTCTTGCTCAGAGATTGACAGGAAAGTCATTGGAAATTAGAGAGGGAGTTTAAAATGAATGAGTAAAACACCATTAATTCCCTGTATAAAAAACTTTTCAGAGTTGGAAAGTCTCACCACAACTCATTTTCCCTTAATTACTTTCCAACCTGGATTAAAATAAATTGAATTAATTGGGAAAACATCCACACATAGAAGTTTAATCCATTTTATCTAGTCATTTAAATCATACATTTAGATAAACCAGACTTGTTGATGTTCCAGAAACTCCTCTAAGAAAGTCTTGAACAAGTATGAAAGCGAATATACTTAACTATTACAGCTCTCATTGCCCTACAGCCATGACAGAATAAAGATCACATCTGAGACAGGAAATAGGAGACCAATAAAATTTATTTAGATACTGTATCATCTTATGGATTAATAAAATGTCTGAATCTGGTTAAAAGTCTGCTAAGCAATGTTTGAAACACAATAAATGATTATAAATATTCAAAGGAAATACACAGTATCGGCCTCCACAAATAGTTTCTAAAAAGCGTAAAGAAAATTGCAATGCAGTGCTTAGATGCCTTTCATATTTATTTTCTACCAGGTTGACTCATTTGGTGTTGATTGGGCATGAATTTCAAAGCATGCATAGGCAGTGCATTCTAATTTTATCCACATAAGTACTTCCATCAGAATTATTCTGCTTTTAATCATTCAAGAGGTACAAATTAATATTATGTGATGCATGCCATCCTAATAAACAAAAGTTCTGGAATTCGAGATTCTTGGGTTTTGTATCTCAAATCAGGTGCTGGATTGTTCAGCGAGTTGTTCACAATCAGCCCAGAGAGAACAAAAAAAATAACAATAGTCTAATTCCTGAATGCAACAACAACAAAAAAATCCAGGGAAGAATGTTTTGATGTATAAGTATTCTGTGAACATATAAATTTGTTGAATTCAATTATTTAATGCAAATTAGTTAGATCTTGCATGCACCAAATGTGGGAAAAGAAGAACACATGAAGTTATAAAGACTGGTTTAAAAGTTTATTATTAGATATAATGAGAAGACACCAAGGCATATATTGACTTAATAATATTTGGTATAAATCAAGGTAGTACTGAGTGTTATATCAGGTAAATATCTGGCATACAGTGTTTCTGTTTTGTATAGCATATTGAACACTTCCTTTTATCTTTTTCTTTTCATCTTAAGATATGCTACCTTGTGCTTCTTATGAAGTACTTTGTATAAGAACTAGTTTCATAGGGAAAGATGACATTCCTGTTCTCTTTTCAAGTTAAATTGCATCTTTGTTTTCTGAGAGGCCCTACTTTTTAATTTTTGTTTTCTCTGCTTGCTTTTGTGTTTTTCAATTTTTTATCCGCTATCATAATTTATTTTTTTTTTTTTAAATTTAGGACACAGACTCACAGACTATTAAATCATTAAATGGCTTAACTGTCAATGTAATAAAACCTAAGTACACAATATGTTTTTATAAGGCTACAATACAGTTTAAGTGCTTACAGTAAGAGATGTTGTAAGGTGCCACATAAAACAAGCCATCTGCAGGACATGAAAGTTCTTTAAAGTCCAGGAAAGATATAGCACAAAGATAAATATTCTCAGCTGGTGTTTAATATGGAACTATCTTATCTGATATGAAGCTACCTATTTTATGGACCACTTCTATAGGACATATTTGGTGAATAGTTCCATTGTTTATTACTATTCCATTATTCATTGTAACTCTGAAGGTGTTATAAATTTATTTCTAAAATATATTATTTATATTTAAATAAAATATTGGATACCCATCTATTCACAGAATACTGTAACCCAGAGCAGAAATGACCATATACATCTCCTTTGCTTTCTTCCAGAACAAACCTTGCTTCCTTTTGCCAGCTCTCCCAGGCTTTCTGGCATTGGGGTTCTCCAAGGAAAACCTTCTGGTAGTCTCACCTCCTGGGTTAAAATTCACTCTGCACAAGGAGGAAGAGACGGTAGAGATTTTCTACCTTTTTTGTCTAAACCGATTTGATGATGGCAGATCCATTTTCCCCCCTTTAGTGGTCATTTGGAACAATGCAGGAAATGGTGAGATGAGCTTCATAGATAGAAGGTGGAAGAGTGGGGTAGGGAAAGGGTGAAGAGCAGAAAGAGATAGTCAGAGTGAGGTGCTAACAGTAATATAGAAAAAAAAAAAGAGATGAAAGTATCATCCTTGAAAGGAGAAATGAAGAACGAACTTTCAGTAAACGCAATCAATCATTTCTATTTGTTTGTCAGGGACACTTTCTGCTTTGATTCGTGCCTGTAGGCTCGAGGTGAGGTCATGATCCACTTAGTGCTCCCATTAAGCAGAAGTTTCAGTTCATCAAAAGTTATTCCTCATAGTTTCATTGTCACAATTTTTCTTCCTTTTCCCTTAGTTTCTTCATTGCTGCCAAGGCATAACAGTGAAACAAATCTGGAGAAAGTCTTGAATAAATGGTAGCCTTCTGTAATGACATGACTGGCTTGATGGATTATTGATAGCATGAGGTAGAAACCACAAGAATGGGAAAGCCTTCACATAATAAGCAATTCTCATGGGATACATATTTTAGATAAAGGTAAAAATGGCAGAAGACCTTGATGTAGCCTATTATCTCAGTTCACTATATGTCTTTGAGGTTTGCGTACAGCAAGTCCTGCCCTACATTCTATTTTCTACATAATTTTTCCAGTACTGAAATTCTAACAATTGAGGGCCCGAGAAGGACCAAGGAAATAACAGGGGTGTTAATGGGTGGTTTTAAGTTTCTGAAGGACCTTGCCTTGCTATTTTTTTCCCTTCTCAAACAAATGACTTTGATCACTAAGATATTCAGGTTTCCTACAGCTCCTGATGCAATAAGCATAGTCTGGGACATTGACAGTCAGCAGGAATCTTTCTGGTTTATTTCTACTGTCTCCTTCCAAATTGACTCTTTACCCAAAAGAGCCATGGAGTTTCTTTTCCGTCCACGGATCTATTACTTAGGAAGGAGTTTCTTCTCATGCTGAAGTGAGTCTTTTCCTATAGGATACATGTGAATTGTACATATTCTATCAGATATTCCTGAATGTATGTTTTAAAGTCTGCATACATAAGTGCTCAGAGGATTTATATAAACACATTAATTTATTTTTCCTTTAGAAATGGTCTAACCCCTCCTAAAGCCAAAAACCTCTTGTGTTTCCAGGGATTTGGGCTCTACTAACTAAAGAAAAAAAAACAACTGAAAAATTCAGTTACTCACTAGAGAACTCTGCATGAGTCGTATGACAATCTCAACCAATCTCTGTGACATGCTATGCAAGATAAAGTAATTAGAAGAGTACCTCAGTTGTCTTCACATTCCAGCCACAAATTAGGAAAAGGTACCAACAGTCTGACGTTTCTGAAAAAGCAGGTACAGTGAGTGCCAGGGTAAGTGTAAGGAGTGCCTGGGATGTGAAGAGACGGCCAAGTATTACCTTAGGAACTGGCTTATCACTTGAATCATGTATCTAAATGGAGAGCTCTTTGCAGTCCACTTCGGCTCCTCATTTCTAGTTTGTTTCCATGTTATCATGAAGAAGTGGCAAATGCTGATTATGTTTGCACACTAAGCTGCTGGTGGATGACACTACTGAGAGAAAGAGGTGCTCATTCCACCCATAGCACTGCTCCCTTCTGCTTGCTCGCTCTACAGAAGTAAAATTATTCAAGAATTTGTTTCTTTATAAAGCATAATTTGCTGCTCCCTCAGATACGCATACGTTGTTGTTTGAAATAACACATGGCATTGACAGCACCTTAAATTTTTTCCAGACTTTCAGTGGAGAGATTTGTAGAGCAGGAGAAGATTTGAAGTGCAACACATAATGTCATGCTGCCTGATTCTTTGTTTTCTTACATGTGGGGAAGTTGTTTAAATCTTGACAAAGTGTAAATATGATTTTAAAAAGACAAAATCTTTTTTTTTTACATTCTCTTCAGAGGTATAAAGACTACCCTAGCTGCAAATCAGAGAAGACCAGGATGGTCTAAGTTTTAAATTGCTTTTCCATTATGAATTGAAATTATTATCCATCATAGGCATTTCTAGGAAAAACAAATCATCACATTACTCACTCTGTAATCTAACAAGTGCAAGGGACTGAAAACAGTAGCTTGCAACCCTTCCAAGTGATATTTCTCAGGGATGCATGGAAGTGACTCATGATGAAGACATTTAGCTATAGGGGAAACACACTGAGACTGTAACTCAGGGTGGGTACAAGGAGTGGAAGCTGAGCACAGTGTATTTTGCTGCTTTCCAAGTAAAGGATTTGCCCAAAATGAGCCCTGATTTCAGAAGTGAAATGTCTATTAACAGAAGCTTTTGCTGACTTCACTTCCCAGGTACCCCTCTGGAAAGGTACCCCTAAACTTTTGAAATCTTGACAAGGTCCTGTAACATCTAGACTTACTACATTTCCTCTTGAACATATTTTTGGCTTGTTGAAAATGAGGAAATAGCCTCTTTGTCAGGAGTAATGGCCAACCACTGACTCTAGTCTCAGCAGCCAGTGCCAAGCATTTTTCCCTTTCATTGTAAATCAACGAATTCACCAGAAAGCAAACGACACATTTAACAGATAACTTTGCCATTTTAGGCCAGCAACCATCTGTGACTTTAAGGCCAGTGGGTCTATGAACATCCCGAGTGTCAGCTTTACCACCTGATACCTCCATCTGTACAGCACAGTGAAAACTGATGGATGACACCAGACCTCCTTAGCAACACTACTAGAAAACAAAACAAAACAAAACATCACAATTTACACAACAAATGAACTAAATGAAACCAATACTGGGCCCTCTCTCCTGCATAGACTAACCAAGCTGTTTTCTTGGAAAAATGATTATGCTGATCTGTTGTTTAGTTTTTCTCTGTGGTGCCACTCACTGGTTCTGTGGCATAACTTGTACCTTCAAGTTGTCAAATTTTCAAGAAATTTGGTTCCCAAATATACAGTAGGCAAGCAAGCTTCCAAGTACTCAATGTCATGTGTCAAACATAAGCAAATGACAGTGTTTCTTTAAAACCTTTGAGAATTTACATATATGTACACAGTCTTCAAAGGATCAGCTTATTATTTACTGCTGCTTTAACTTTTCAAACTTTATCAATCCAGCCCCAGATTTGTGAGTCGTCCTGTCAGTAGTTTTCTTTGTGGATGGTTATAATATTGCTTTTTTTCTCTCTCAGACTCATAAAAACAATTCAAAAGATGTCTACAATCTGATAGAGCAGAAAAAGTGCATGTCTCGTGTACTTTGTTGAGAATTTGGTTTGTATATTGGGATGAATTTTCCTTTGGGTATTGCTGCCCCATGAAAAAGAGACGTCTAGGCACAAAAATCACTGGAGAGACACTGACTGAGGCTACAAGACCTCGTCAACAGTTTCCATTAGTGAGCCAGCCTTTACTTCCATGTCCCGGGAGGTACTGGTGTGTTCCCCATTTACACAGCACAGCCCAAGCCTAGAATAAGTCTGCTTTAGTAAATATGGCCCAGTCCCATTCTCTAGCCTCGAGAGCAACACAGTCTGCCTTCTGCCCAGATAGATAAAAAATGGTTTCCACACAGTGGCTTTATTCTAGCCTTCAAAGGGAAGAGACCCTGGCCTGTTTTATTCCCAAAGTCAGGCCCAAGTGTTATTTGAAAGAAGTTTATTACTATTTTGGCATCGGCTAAAACTGTGCCAAGGAGTTCCACAATCTGGGCAACAGCAGGAGTTACTGAGACTGTTCAGTCTTCCCCTATAGACACAACTAATGTGCATGCTGGCAATGGTGAAAACATATTCTATATTTTGTAGATAAATATTCCATATAGTTTACAATTGGGGAATTTTCCATAATTTGAGAAAAATCACATTATGGAGTAAATAACATTCTTTGCAGTCTTAAAGCTTGCAAGAGCTTTCATTCTTCTGTAGTGCAGTTGAGAAGTAATTTATTTATTGTTCAAGATATTATTTTTAGTCATGGTTATAGACAGGAGGGATTCTGTCTTCTCCAGTGTCTCTTTTTCTTTTTTTTTCTGGTGGGAACCACCCTTTGAAACATCTTTCTTTATAGTTATGGTCATGCTTGGCTTAGTCTGGTCCAACAGGCAAACAAATGCCGCTTTCTTTCGAAGGGATGATGGAATTGGTAGCAACCCAGCAACAGGGTGTGCCCACACTGAATATATTTGGGAAAAGGCACAGAAATATCCTGCAATTAAAAAATACGCTTAGAAATAAAACATCCTGACCATGATTCTCATTGGATCCCTCTCATTGCTGCCTGAAAATTGAAGGACTTTATTGCAGAAAGACTACTATATCACAACAAAATAATGAATAGAGTTAAAAGCCATAAACAGCCAAGAAATGAAAGGGAAACTTCAGCAGTTTGGAACACGTAACATTCTTCAGAGGGTTTGTAATGCGGGAAGAAAAAAAAATGTATTACAGAACATAAAAATATCCCCAGTTTGTGTGGATGTGTCTGGGTTTTACATTCACTGATTTAGCTGTAGTTGTAACGTTCCGTGGCGGTTTTCATATTTATCAAAGTGCTGCTCCTGCAAGAGTAAGGAAGAATTAAGTTTGGAATTCCACCCAAAAAATGATTATACACCACAACGATGAAGAAAGAGCTTGTTGTATAAATCAGAAGGACAAATGCTGCTCTGTTTATGTGAGCTGTTGTATTCAGTATGATCTATAAAGTGCCGTGTGAAATTCTGAGATGAAAGTATCCTGTATGCCTGGGATGGTGTTTACTCGGTGCATCTACTGCTTGCACATTATCATTGTGTTCAAATCTTGCATACATCAAAGCGCAAATTATCTGGATAGGCAGGGCTTGCTAATTGCTCAGATTGGTTTACTTTTGCTTTTTTTCATTGCTAAAACTGCCACAGCTTATTCTGGGATGTTTTTCAGATGTTTTCCTTAGCTGTCTTAAACTGTAACAATAGGGTTATAAACGCAGATTGTCTCACCAGTTGAGGAAGCAGCTGAGGTCCGTATAAAACTATTAACCTTCCGAGAGACCGAGAGGTGCTGGAAGCTCGCACACAGTGCTGGTAACACAGGAACCCTTATTGTCATGACAGTTCCACTCACGTGGCACCGAGCATGAAGATGTCAAATGAAATCAGCGGAGAGATCTCGTAGACGGTGAGAATTACAGCCGTGCTAATACGAACCCAGCTTTGCGAACAGCTCCCTTGGGCCTCAAGCAGCGTAAATTGAATTGATCTTTCTCCTTCAGTGGCAAGATCTACACCTTTTCTAAAGTAGTATACTTCTTACACTGCTAACTTTTACTGTCGAGAAAAGCCCAGCTCACCAAAGGGAAAATATGGATTTTTGCTGATCAAAGTGCCCACTTATTCCACCTTTAAACGTCCAGAGCCATTACTGCTACTGAGCATCACCCAACAAGACACCTCACCACTGACCATCTCCACCGCGTGGAGAGTAAGACTTGAGGATAAACAATGACAAATATTCAGACCCTGATTTCATTCAAGTAAGTCTCAAACTGAAATAAATCTTTAAAGATGGCCTCTTTCCACAGTGGGTCTCTCACTAGATTGGTGAGATTAAAAACTAATTAGAAGCAGCAATTTAGATTCAACTCATTTTCAACCTGCATTGGCAAGCTGAATGAACTGTCAATTTACGAAACAAAATGCAACAGGATGAGGATGATACAGTATTGAAAAAGCCAGACAATTAGGTGATGCAATCAAAATAGCAGGTACTGTGATTACATGAATTCTGCTAAATCCTCCTTCATTACAGCAAATTAGAATGCCATCTTCATCTTTGCCCATGTTGTTATACCTATCACAGAAGTGTAAAAATCAATTCCAAACTAATTGACACTTTGGGGAGAAGAGTCTGGCAGCCACTTTTCCAATATCGAAGAGCAGAAGGGCACTGAGCAACCGTAGGTCAGAGATGGCAAAACTGTTTCTTCCATAGTGCCTGAGCAGAGCAGCAAGTTTTAAATTGCAGTGACAAAGTCTGTCCTTTGGGATGAATCTTTTCTTCATGACCATAAAATATTTCTCCACTGTGAGCCATGAATGTGGTTTTGCTCCATTTAAATGCCAGCAATAACACCCTTTCTACTCTTTTTCCTGGCTGCCTTTACTCATTAAGCTGTTTAAGGAGAGTTGTAATAAATGCACATCTAAAAGACCTTGCCTTAAACAAATCTGAGACTCATACATTTGAATGGCTTCCTCTATGGCAAGAAAGACTAAATCAAGGAATTTGGCTGCGGTGACATGAAGGAAAAGGAATATCATGTCTTTAGCAGTCCTCTCTTACTGGTTGTCTTATTGGTCTTTTTGTTGCATCAAAATCACTCCTTCCAAAAATCACACACACACAATTAAACACCGAGGCAGCTTAATGAGGAAAAGGTTATCAAAGAAGGTATATTTTATTGGAAGAAATCTTCAAAATAATAAACATTCAGGAAAAAACTTCAGGAAGGAATCATAAACTACCATAGTTTAATACCTATGTTAACACAGTTTCAGTTTTCAGTTTTATCCAAGTACTTAGATGTTAAAGTTAAACTTAACTCCTGCAAAAACAATCTATGAAGAAGGCAAGTGAGGGAGTTATTTTCCAAGGTAGGAATGTTTACTATCTTTTTTTTTTTCTTTTCATAGATAAATCAGAAGAACAATGTAGAAAACCAAGTAACAAACTGCAGAGCCAAAAGAAAAAACACTCTATTTTGAATTGACTGAAAACATAGCCTTATTGCACATATCTATGCTACTGCTCAGGTTCAGCTATCTTTTAATATCAGGTTAATTTACTTGGCTTTTCTTAAACCTCTGACAAGGTTTCAGTTATGCTCCATTATGCTAGGTTTTTTTCTGTGAAGAGTTGAGTTACTCAGAAACTTTTCCACACAACAAAAATCATCGTAGGCTTTATTTCAAAGCCTTATCCGATCACCAAACTTTACAGAAGGGTTTTCTAAAGGTATTTTTAAGAATTATTTTTGAGAAAGGGCAAACACAGCTTTTTTTCTGGAACTTTCCCCTTAAACCTACAGGACAAAGAAGAGTGTAAAGATATGGCTGTGGTGAGAATTGAATATCCCAGAATAATAATTCTGCCCCAGAGTTGCCTTTCACACAATTTTGGCCCCACAATGCCAGAACCAGAACCATTATCTGCTGAGCAGAGCCCTTCCTCCTTTCTCAGTCCAACTTTAAATGCTACTCATTCAAACTAATTCAATTCCATACTGAATTTTAGCAAGGAGGACTGAAAGAGAAAGACATGATCCTAAAACTCACTAGTTAGTTCCTTCTTCTAAACTTTCTGTTGTGCACCACATCTACCTGCAGCTCCTTTTCATTTTTTAAGGCAAAATAGGGTTTCTTTGTACTTAAGTGGGTTTTCCCTTTTTGTCATGCTTCTGTGAATGTAAGTGGAAAGTTAAAAGTAAGATGACAGTTAATGCAGGATTTCCTTTTTTTATCCTCCACTAGCAGCCAGTCAACATTAACAACCCAGTATTTCCTTGACCTACTTCATATTAAATACATTTTTTTTGATCAGAAAAATGAAGCAATGCTCTGGCACACAGCTGCTAAACTGGGTAGTGTTTGCTAAAAGTGGGACTATTACTTAGGCACTGACAACTAAATAAAACAATAAGAAACATTTCTGCAGTCTGCGCAAATGGCTTTATAATGACATTAAAAGAAAATAAAATTTTAAAAGAGCACTACCAGATCTCCATAAAGGTTTCCCTGAAAAATCCTGAACAATTTGGCTCTCTGCCAGGAATTTAGGACCTTTATTGAATACACTCGGCTTCATTACAGTGCACCGTGTTTTTTCAACTGTCAGCTGAAATTATATGTGTGCCTTCCTGATAATCCAGATGTAAGAAATGAATTTTTCCATTAAAGGAGCCCTTTCAATGAAACGAAATATGCCTTATTTCTAGAACTGAAAATAAAACGAAAGAATCACTAGCACAACTCCATAAAAATACTGCCATTCTTCAGGAGGATTATCTAATAGCATAATTATAGGCAGTGTTATTTACAACAGTGGTAATTATAATTGCCCAACACTTTCAATTGTGTACTGAATAAATAATACAACAAAAGACTAAAAGACATCCTTTTGTTTCTTTTTTTTTTTTCTTTTTCCTTCCAAGTCTAATTGCTTTTATTCCCATGTTTCAAAGTTTCCCCAGAAACTGAAAACACTGCAAACAATTTTGGCTTGTTACCCAAATTTACAGCAATTTACTCAGATTTATTTTGTCATGATTGTGCAGCAGCATGCGGTAGCCTGAAAGTCCAAATATGCTTAAGCTTTCGAAACCTCCAAGATGACATTTATCTGAGCAACCAGGGAAGTCCTAGCTTCAGTACCATTACTTATACATGAGCCTAAATATTCCAGGCTGCAGGGTAAAAAAAGAAGGATGGGATGAGGAAGAATCAGGTCCTCCTTGGATATAACAGTCCACTGATGTTTATATTTTGCATTGTGGTTCTGGGCTGGAGTTTTCAGGCCATGTTTATGGGAAGCACAGCAGAGGTGGAATCATGCTGCTTAATTTCTGATGCAGGAGGCAAAGGAACTTAGAATTGAGGTGTCTTGCTTCCTTTTCTGGAAGCATTGGTGTTACTTCTTCACATATATAAATCTACTTCCAATGTGAGAAATGGGAGACAGGTGCCAAAATAGCAAGAGAATGATGTTATAAGTTTTCTCAGGAACTCTGCTCATGCTCTGAAGTATGCACTTGGAGAAACTAATTAATATTATCTTTATCTGCAGCATAAACTTCACATACAGAAGGATCAATCAAATACCATCATTCACCAGAAGGCTTTGTGCTTCTATAGTCTGAAAAGTTGCTTCTAAGCTACCACCTCAATTTTTCAAAGCCTCCTTTGACTCAGGGAATGTATTCAGCTGAGATATAGAAGTACATGAATAGAGAGTCTTTGCAAATGCCCACTGTATAAATTTCCATGCTAAAAGACACCTTTCTCCACAATTGACATTATTATTGGAGACAATGAATTTAAAAGGCCTTCTCATGTGTGGCTGATTGCATCCAACTTTACCAACACCAAAAAAAAAAAAGCCCATTTAAAACAGTGGTTGTTAAAACCCACGGAAATAACAACCAAGTGAGCACTGTCACACAGGTTTTAGCAGATTTTGTTGTGTGAGTAGCTATTGCTCACAAATCTTTATTCTTTGATTCTAAAGATTTAGTAAAACATTAAAATAAACTGAGAAAACAATACAAACAATTTTTTTTTTTAAAGTGTATAACATTCCTATCTGGAAAATGTTGGAGCCATTTTGGGAGAGAGAGTTGCTAAGGGAGAAAAGCAAAGAGAAACCAGCTCTGCAGAGCACTGCAGTCTCGGGTGAGCTGGGCTTAGTGATCCGAAATCCACTGAGCTCATTTTTATCCTTATTTCAATCCTGTGATGGTTTGGAGGAGCTTTATAAACAATTCCAAGATAATTCAATTTTTAAAAAATAACTTTAGCACTCTGTTTATAGTCCTTTTAAAAAACATTTTATCTTTAAAAACAAACCAGAAGGTAACTTCAAAACATTGGCAATGTACTTCAACTAACAGAGAGGAATCAAGACACTGTTTTCAAGAAAACAAAGATTATTTTTCATAGGCTTCATGGCAAGTTGATGTGTTTTCTAAGCTCACAAATACCCACTCTCCTCTCCAGTGCTCAGAAGAAACATCTTGTTTCAAACACATGGTTTGGTTTCCATTACTGAAATAGTACATTTTGGCTGAGCCACAGCCTGCACCAGGGCCCCCCTCCCCGAGCAGCACAGATACTGCCTGGGGGTTCCCAGCCCAGGCATCCCCACTGCACTGGGGCAAATTCAGTGGCAGCAGTCACTCTTCGAGAAAACGCGGAGGGGCAAACTTTTTCTTTTTTTTTTCTTTACAGCCAGGCTCAGCGTACTTTTTAACGGGTGGTGATGATATGTTATGGTCATTAATTTTCTTTTTCATCCATGTAGTTTCCCACTGTGCAGTGAAGAGCTGACCCAGGCTTGCTGACCACCATGACTCTATGCATGCCCAATCCATTCAGAAGCTCGTGTGTGCCCAATCCATTCAGAGGTTCCACACAGGGTACAGAAGTAGCTGATATGGGAGTTATCTCCAGCTGGAGAAGGGTTTAGTGATCCAGCTCATCTGAGGCTGATCTGCAGGGTCAGGTGCTAGCATGTAATTTCACTGGGGTTGGTCTCTCTGGTTACATCTCTACTAGAAAATCAAGCAGTGGCAAGCCATGTAAGTCTTCTTACCAACAGTATGGCAACATCCAAACTGCATTTTGGGAACAGCCTGGCAAAGCTGAAAACTGTGAGAATGTAACCCAGAGGAAAGCTGTGCTGAAGACAATGCAAAAATTAAACTTACAATTACATCATCGCGCTGAGGCCTGAGCCCTGGTGCTGTTGAACTCATTGGGAAAGATCTAGACCCTGGGTGAGTAGTTTTGTGTCTGCTATGTGCACTGAATATGACCATGAACTTGAGGACAAGTTCGCACCCGGGCTTGGTTGACACTGTAGACATACCATATTAACCCACAACATACTGCGACCAAGATCTGTGCATTAATTTTAGTAAGTTTTGCAGCAGCACCTCAAAGAGGAGAAAGATGCACAGAACATTTTAGTTTTGGATAAGAGGCTTAAAAGAGAAAATACTTTTGTGCATTGAGAGGTTTGGGTAAAAAACAGATCTTTCCTTCTTTGTTGCTGCAGGAAGCCACAGTAAGGGGGCAAAGGAAAAAAGGGAGAAAGAATATTGGATGTCCACCCACCAGTTTCAAACCTGAGAGAAAGTCACCTGCTCCACTGGAGGCAGAGAGAGTGTCTCCAGTCCTCCTCAAGTCACACTGTGTGAGCCCTCACATTTGTCAGATATCTCTGCATCCTGCATGTATGGTCTTTTTCCTTTTTTCTTCTTGTCAGAAGAGAGCAGATAAGATGCCTCTCACTTCTATGCTCTTGCACTCTATGTATTTTTATTTGCTGGAGTGAAATTACTGCTCTGAGCAGTGGTTCCTGCAGTGGAAGGGTAAGACTGCCTCTGGCCTGATTCCTAGATTTCTTGTAGTGCTAGTTACCTTCTCTGCTCAAGTGTCTGCCACGAGTTTAATCCTTTCCCCAGATAGTTCATCTGTCCCCACTTTTGAAAAGCATTTCTGGAGACTGTGTCTGTTTTTCTGAAGGGTAATTCTTGCATGCTGAAATCACAAGTACAACAAATGATCCTGTCCTTCAGCTAGGGAATTTAGAAATCCTTCCAAAGTTACATGCAAATATCAGAGATCTCTGCTCAGAAATGTGCTTTGGTTCCCCCTCTGGTTCTTGGCCACAGGTAAAGGAAAACAGTCTCATTTTAAGTCTTAGTTTTTCTTGGGCCACAGTTTACTTAAATTACCTTATCAGTTGTTCCAATGCCTTTGGTACTATTTCTGGTAATCATGTCTCATTCACTTCTCACCTCTCATCTACCTCATGTGATAGTGAAAACAATCTTTGTTTTCTCTTCCTTTTATAATCTCTAACTGTGCTAAGATCTGTAAGCCTTTAATACAAACACGGCTCTTGCTCCCATTGTTTCCCTGATTGTTTGTCTAGAAATCTGGTATTCCTGCTGGCCGGTCTCTGTGTGTTGTCTTTCCTTTTTCTTCCACTTCCTCTTTGGGCTCCTTTCTCTGCTGTGGGTCTCCCTCGGCTGGTCACCATTTCAGCTGCTGGATGGGAGGGACAAGTGCAAAAGGCAAAGAGCCACCCCATCCACTTTCTTATGGACTGGGATCCCTTTATTGGATTCTCTGCTGGTTGATGCCCAGAGGTGCTTCTCTCATGCTGGAGCATTTCAATTAGTGAAGACATTAATAGTGTTCCCCTTCACTGCTCAAGCAGCCTTCCTCATGAATCAAAGAATCATAGAACGGTTTGGGATGGAAGGGACCTTAAAGATCATCGAGTTCCGACCTCCCTGCCATGGGAAGGGACACCTCCCACCACACCAGGTTGCTCCAAGCCCCATCCAGCCTGGCCTTGAACCCAGTTAAATGTGAAACCCAGTTATGGTCAAGACTGCTGTTCCTCTGCCAGGCTTGGCTGAACGCAGCAAAGGGGCTTAAAATTCATAGGGAGGAGAAACACAACATTCAAGTCAAGCTAGAAATAGAAACCTCTTATCGCTGGTGGGGGTGCTTCACTTGCAGCCAGCACATGATCCAAACTCCCCTTTCCTGCAGTCCCCCAACCTCCTTCCAACCTCCAAGTGGAAAAAAACATTTGGAAGCAGGGTGTGACTGAAGGATAAGGACTGAGGGATGGTCCCCCGAGAATGTGGGCAGCAGCGGGGTTATGTCTCAGGCTGCCCCTTGCTCCATGATGCCAGTTTGCATTGTTTCACATTTTCTGTTGGAAATAATGCACTCTCAGCTCCACGGAAAACAAAAGCCTGTGGGAGGTTATGGTGGGCCTTATGGATTTTTCTGTTTTGCTAATCCAGTTGGTGAATCACTGGCTACTTGCTAAAGCTTACCTTCATTGTGCCATTTATCCTCAGCCTCAGGCAGGGGATGGATGTCATCCTTTGTGTGACAGGCTGCCATGCCAACAGCAGTCATTGGGCATTTTGATGTACCCTCTAAACAATACAGTTTTAAGGACTAATAATATCCTACCCAGCACCAACACTTACACATGCCTCGAAAACAGGGTTTGGTCATCTTTTCATCTTGACAGGCTGAGAGAGTTGGGGGGGGTTCAGCCTGGAGAAGAGAAGGCTCCAGGGAGACCTTAGAGCCCCTTCCAGTCCCTAAAGGGGCTACAGGAGGGATGGGGAGGGAATAGAACAATAGGATGAGGGCTAATGAGTTAAACTGATAGAGGGGGTTTAGATTAGACATTAGGAAGAAATTCTTTGGTGTGAGGGTGGTGAGACACTGGCAGCTGCCCAGGGAAGCTGTGGCTGCCCCATCCCTGGAGGGGTTCAAGGCCAGGCTGGATGGGGCTTGGAGCAACCTGGTCTGGTGGGAGGTGTCCCTGCCCAGGGCTGGGGGGTTGGAACTCAATGATCTTTGAGATCCCTTCCAACCCAAACCATTCTATGATTCACTGATGTGTAATACAACAGAGTTCACACAGGTAGAGTGTGCACAGCAACCAGGGAACCCTCAGAGCAGTCAAAACATGATTAGCAGTAAAAAAACACCCAGCCTCAATCTGTGTTGTCTCCTTTCTCTGACAAGTAGCTGTCATTTAAGGCAAGGTCCTACAATGGCTTTATCAGTCGCAAAAACAGTCCTCTAACCTGTGTGTGGTTTGATGACAGATCTGCTAATCGGGCAGGGCTAAAGAACTGGACTGTTGCTGTTATTTGCTTATTAAATGTCTCAGAGGAAAAAGATACAAACACACACATATGCGTGCACCCTCTCACACACAACTTAAGTGGCTCATCAATCCAGGGAGATGCCTTCCCTTTGACAGTCTGCACTGCAGCCAGAGCCAGCAGTGCAAAATACACCCTTCTACTGGCTGAGTAATTTGAGAGTCAAAAATCCAAAGCGCTCAGTTAAAAATTACCGCTTCTCCACGTAGCCCATAAGGCATAAGTATTGTGGATTTTGATGCAAAAATATTGAGAATCTTTCTCTTTTTCCAGCAAGCAGTAATGGTGGTGTTTCAAATTACGGTACTGTGCCAGGGCTCTGCTTTTCCTCCGTTAGAGGCAGTGCTTGGTGGTGAGATGCCTCTCAGAATGATTTCAAAAGTCTTTGGCAAATATCTGTGTTTGCTGGGCCCACAAAACTCATCTCCATGATGGACAACTGACTTCTCTAAAACCTGTTTCCTTCATTAGTCCCCTCTGCATAAGCTACTGAAAGCCTCAAAGTCAAAATACGTTCATGAAACCAAACAGCTCCCTGGCAAACACTTCTTTGTATCTATCCTCCTTGAAACCAGAAACCAGGCAAGTGAAAACTCTCCAGATGCCCTGGCAGTAAACAATCTGATTAAAATCTGCTTTTCCCATTAGATAGCCACTCTTCTTAATTATGCCAGTTCTGATTGCAGAGCATGGTGACGCAGTGAAATATTTAAGTAGTTTGCCTGTTTATAAGCATGGACTTCACAGGCAGATTACCTGACTATTTAGATATACTGAATGACATACCAAAGAGAGAGCTCCAGCCTATCTCCCCTCCAAATGCCATCAAGAAAATTGCAGTTCTGTACAGTTCATCAAAGGCATTGACAAAGATCACAGAGCTGTCAGCCAACACAGATTTGCAGATTTCGTATGAGAGCTGTGCTCCTTGACTCGTGTTATACCCACCTTGCTCAAGAGGTGTAAGAAAGGCAAGTAATTACTTCCTACTGGGTGTTTCCCCACACAAATAAAAATATACAACGTATAAAACCACAGGTTTCCTGATACAAAGTGTTTTCCAGATCGCAGTGTTGCTGCTGTCTGAACTCGGCATTCAGGAACCTGTAGTTTTCTAACTCTGCCAGTGCACAACCCCTGTTCTAGCTGTGCCCAGGACAAATCAGGTAAGGATTTTTCCTCCATGGATGTCATTGGAAAACTGTGTTTTTCAAAGATTTTTAAGCCCTGGCCAAACGTAGGCTAGATATGGCAAGTAATTAAGAAGATATATACCTAGGAAAGCGTACTAAACAAATGAAATCAGAATAGCTCTTGTTTGCCCCAGAATCAGATGTGGTTACACAAGGACAGACATGACCAAGCAGAGTATTAAACTGGTAACTCGGATGTACACCTTCCCGCAGCTTGCTCTTTTCAGTGAAAAATATAATTGTCTGCTGCTGGAATAGGAAAAGGCAGGCACCAAACAAGGGACAGTTTGGGTCCAAAGCCCTGCCCCTTTGCACAGACATTTTCATAGGCATTCTAGATCCAATCTTCTCTCCTTCTAGGAGTGGCTTCTGCACTCAGTCATGGCCAGAAGAGGGTCATGACAAAACAAGTCATAGGATGCTGCATTTCACTGTTGTAAAGTAACAATGAGGGCTGTAGTTAACATTTTCCTAATGAAAGATGCTTTATCAGGGATGGTGAGCCCAAACCAGGACAGCACACTAATGTTTATCCTAATCACTCAGTAAATCTCAGTTATGGTTTGTTGTTGTTGTTGTTGTTTGTTAGCCAACAAATAACTGCTTTATACTTTTAAGCTGTGTGTATCTTCCTGTCAGAGTCTTTTTGCCAGGATGGGTTAAAGACGCCCAAGTTAACTAATGCAAAAGAGAGGTTGCAAAAGGGCCTGTATGAGTTTTAAAATAAGGAGATAAGGGATGTGGTCAAAGCCAAGGCCATGAAGGAAATCCAGGTGTCTCCTTTTCTGGAGGACCTCAGTGATGTTACTCCAGACTCCAGCCATTGACCTGAAATCATGTCTCTGCTCCCTTCCTTAGCAACATGGGTGGGTTGCCCCACTATTGCTTGACTTAATTTGTAGATCTAGATCTTCCCTTTCCTTTGCCTTACCTCTGCACTATCACAGAGATGATCCAAACAGGCTTATCATTGACTTCACTGGAAGTCACAGTTGTCCCCTGCTAAGCATTTTATAAAATGCTTCTCAAGCCTTTGTGGAAGGTGGAACTTCTTATTCTAACATCTCCACGAAACGTGGGATTTTCTTCCGCTTTAGAGACAAGATGTATTTCAGTATCTATGTATTCTATTGTTTTTTTGCCTCCCACTTATTTTGACAAGCATGTTCCCTAAGTATGTGCTTTCTGTGAACCCTGTGACTCTTGGCAGCAACTCTATCTTTTTACATATTGCGTCAACAGCTATGTCAGACCAAGGTAGAGTTTAAGTAGTTGTTTTGCTAGCTAAAAAGCTTTAGACGGCAAATAGAAATAATTGTCTATCCACTGGTGAAAGAGTGCAGAAAATCAGATCAAGTATAAGTTTAAAAGAAAAAAACAGATTAAGTAACAGCAAATAAGGAAGAAGAGATTTGCACGTTACTTGCACTGTGTTTACAGCTGAATTAATATGACAAGACACACATTTTAACCAGAACCCTGGAACATACCTATGCCTTTTCCATATGCAAATACAATGAATTGTTGGTTCTTAGTTACATTTTAAGCCAAAGGTAAAATCCCTACCTGGCTGCAGGCCCTAACTGACTGCTCTGCCATACAAACTGGCAAAAATATAGCCCTTACGGGCTTCATAGATTTCCGTAAGTAATTTATTCTGATATAGTGCGGCTATTGTTGCTAAATGTACATAACCCTTCCGAGGGGCTGGAGGCAATTCTTATTCATCCTTCAGTAAATGTGATCACGACACAATCTGATAGCACTCCTCAATCTGGTTATAGCTATTGTTCATTTACAAGGACAATGAGCAATTCATATTTAGATAGAAGAAAGGCTTTACTTGCCTTATGTTGGGTATAATGTCAGCTGGACAAAGGAAGACATTATTGCTATTATACAATCAGCACGATATGTTATCTAAATGGTATTCGGTTTCTTTCTTTAATTTGCTAAGTGCTTCATAATTTTCCTCTCACTGTGCCCATTATTGGGTTTACAGTTTTCTACTGTTTACCATTTCCTCTGATAATTTTTGATTTCTTTGCCCGTAGTTTACAGCACTAAGTAATTGCTTCTCTGAACTTACCCAAAACAAGTTTCTCCCTTTGCTTCTGCTTCTTGGGAGATTAGACCTAATCTTGTGATGGGACAACCTAAAAATGTTCCATTTACTATCATTAATGTTTTTGCAGCATTTTAACATGCAGGGATATTACTGCTTATTAAGATCTTTAACTTTTCCTTTGAAAGCAAAGTACATTCCAGCAACTGGATCACTCACCAGATTTTAGATTTTACATTTTGATCATAAGTGAGTCTGACTCAAGTCAATATGACTCAAAAGACTTCATTTTCTGCAGGTTATTGCAGCTTTCCCTATATTTTCCTTGCATGCTGCAGAGTTCTTAGCAGTAAGCATTTCCAGCAGTGACTGGAAAAGTTATTTTCAGTTTCTGAAAAATGAAAAAAAGTAAATAAATCAAGAAATCTTCTAACTGTATAGAGAATTTGAATCTCAAACTGGGAAAATAAGTAAAATCTCTTTTTTTCAGACCACATTGACCCACATACCAGGTAGCCCAAAACATTTAGTTGTGGATCCCTTCAAAAAGCAACTTGTACTCTGATTCCCTAAGGTGGCAGTTGTGGTTCACTATCTCCCAAGGGCTGAGGGCAATGGACCTCATCTGCCATCTTGCAATGTGGAGTTGGCCAATTAATCTGAATTATGCACCCGAATACCTAGAATAGTAGGTATTCAACCTGAATATAGTATCAACCTGAACAGGCTGATACACCAAAGGTACGTCCTACAGGCACTTTGCGTGTTTTTCATATGCCAAGATTTCCACCCCAGCTCCTTCTTATGAAGATGAAGGCCTGATGCCAGCGTTGACTGTAGACATTTTGATATGGCTGATGATCAACTGGGAACAAAATAATATCATGTAGCCTACTGAACAGTCATCTGATAGCAACTATTTTTATCTATGTGGAAACCAGATGTCTGAACAACGCATCTTTAATGATGCACACTTTCCTCTCTGGTTTACCACCTTGGAAAATGTGGTAGAGGAATCACGTCATTGCTGAAGTCATTCAGCAGCCTTGTCACATAGCGTTTGCAGCACAACAGCAGCAGCACAGGGCTTTTTTTCACAGGTGTTAAATCCACCCGACAATGCAATAGACCCCTTGGGTGTATTTATTTCCCAGCTAAAGAGTCTGCACAACTTCAGGTTAAGAGACTTGTCAACGCTCACAACACTGTGCATCTCACACTTTTGGATGGTGCCCATGAGAAAGCCCAGTGGGCTCCAGGAGCTTGCCAGAGCACCCTGCTATTTGCACATTTTTGGCCATGAGGAAAGCCACACCGTTTCTGTTGGAAACAGGTTTAGCAGCTGCCAGTGAAACTGCAGTTTCTCAGTGGTCTGTGAGGAGGGGAGCCCTCAGGCAGAGCAAAGCTGCCACCCAGTTTCAGCAGGGTCTTCAACACATCTCTGCTCCGCTTAGAAAATAGCTACTGTATTTCCAGAAGCCAGCTTGAGACGTCAGTGTTATCCAATTTGCAGGTGGACTTAGATCCACATGGGACAGGCAGCCATATTAACCAAGGTTAATGCCTCTGTCAACTGACCACCTCCATGGAGTACTCAGCATTGCAGGGCCATCACACAATACCTCCGTGTTTACATAGTCCCATCCTGGCGGTACACCATGGCCTTCTCCAAATGCATCTTAAAAAGTGAGTTCACTGAGAAAACTTGTTCAAAGATTTATTGCTAAAGTTTGGTAATTCCAGGTAAATCCCTTTGCGGAAGCTGACTCCAGTTCTACTTCAGATCTCTCATCTAAAATGTGAACGTCAACCTCTGGTTGAACCTCATGTGTGCAGAACATACGGACCCTGTGCATAAGTCTTCTGAGGCAGTGTCTGTACTGCTTTAACAGAATTTCCCTCCTCCCCAAAATGATTGTCTTACCTTTTCAACATAGAAAGCTGCTGGCATGCATGCTCTGATGAGCGTCTGTTTACCAGCTGTGTTCAAAGGGTTTGATAACATGTTATAAAACTCCTGCAGACTGAATAGCATCTGTTCCCTATCAATTTCATACGCTTGGTCCAGAGAAGGGAGAGGAGTTTACTAAGAAGAAAAATAGAGCAGCCAATAGTACCACCCCCTAAAAATTAATATATTTTTAAAATAAGCTTTTCAATAAGCATAATATCCTTTGGGGGCCCAAGGGACAGTTGTTTTCTAAGTGAATTTATCAACTATAAATTTTGCAAAGAGCAAAATTATAGGAAGTGTCTTCTTTGAAGCTGGGCATGGCAGAGGAATGCAAATCCAAGGGCCGGATAATGGAGCACTGTGCATTCCATGCTGGTGCCCCACAAAATCCACTCTGTCGACACGATTATTTGGAATTTTGTTTCATAAATTTTAATGTGAGAAACATGGTCTTCTAGACAAACAAGAATGCAGGCGTATCCTCTGCATATCATTGGCATTTTAAACAGCCTCGGCCTCTCTCTTCTGAAATAAAAACAAGGAAGGAAGTGATTACTGCGGGATTTGTACAACTGCGGAGCCCAGCTGATAATGCTGATACTAATAAAACCCTCTGTGTAGCTGTGTTCTCACCAGGAGAACTCAAAGAGGTTCTTTGTTTGCTTGTTTGTTTTACAGAAGATGTTTTACCATTAGTCCCTTTTTTTCCAGATGGTGAAGCTGAGGCATGGAGGAGTCAAACCTCACAACCATGGCCAGGAAAATAATTCCAGCCTTCCAGCCCCCAAGGTCTTATCTCTACCCGTTACACCATCTTGTTCTTTCATGCACTACAAGGGCATGTCATAATGGAAAACCTAAAACGTGGCATTTCCTCCTTCTATGGATTAAGTACCTCTAAAGAAGAGCTGTATTAGGGACTCCTTATTACAGTTTAGGTGCCTGGGAACTTGTCAGGAAAAAAAAATAATAAATGCTTAATCCAGTACAAAATACCCAAAGCTTTTAGCCACGTGCAATATTTTCATTTCAGATAATTTTGGCTGATAAACAAACACTTTGATTCAACCTGTTTAAAAACAGGAGTATGTCTTAAACCGATGTTTTGTTAATCACTGTTCCTGATGATGTCATTTACATACTTGGATCTCAGGCTGCACCCTGCTATTGCTGACCAGTGCAGAAAAATGTTAAATAGGAAAATAACAGTAAAAGAATCTTCTGAATTCATGTCTGAAATGAAACATGAACTTCCCCTGCATGCATGTGTGTTCTTTAAAAAAAAGTTATGTTCTGTGGAAATGCCAAGAGAAAACAAAAGTGTTACTGTATCACCAAAAGGATTACAAGGAACAGGGAAAGCAAACATACCTGGAACAAGTTTAGCATGAGAGGGTGACTTCAATCTTCTTAGAAAGATTGTCTACAATTAAGGAAACTATATACCCTTGGAAAAAGGTTTCCCTTTAGATCTCACCATGAGGATTTCCACAGAAGTAATTAAAAAAGGACACAGTAATTTTCTGAGGCAGGGATAAAGAAATATAATTCTGAGAATATCACCAGAATGCTATGAGGAAAGGGAAAACACTAAAGACATGTAGGATCACTTGCAGAAATTCAGCTGCAACACAAATTTTCTTTGTCCTAGGGACAAAAACACAGAGATGGTGTAGTTTGTGTGCTTTAATGCTGAGCAATATACGAAAGCAGCTGCTCTGAAAAATGTTTGTCCTGTTACATGTGAGACCATCATAAATTGTGTAAGTTGCGGAAATGGGAACAGAACATTTGTAGCATTAAAAATTGATAACCAAAGAAAGCAGCCCAGCTTTCATATAAAGCAGTCTGTTCATGGATGTGTGAACTGAATGGCTCTGACTCGTCACTTCATGATTCATGACCAACGGAGAACGTAGGATATGTCTCAAATGTAAAAATGTTGCAAAAGTAATGTGCCCACTGAAAGTTGTCATTCTTGGTCAGCTGGCCAGCAGTGGTCACTTAGCACTTGGCCAAACCATCAGGAAGCTCCAGTTTTAATAGTGCTCCCGCCACTGGCACAGGTGGAAACAGGCACTCCTCCATATCAACAGTATCTGGACCTGAATGATCACAGAAAGATACACAGCTTGGCATCCTCCTACTCCTTTTATGTCAAGGAATATAAAGAAAAGATTCTTGACTGAAATCACTATCTTCCAAAAAAAAAAAAAAAAAAAAGCAACTAAAATATCATAGATACTTGAGAGAATATTTTTGGCCTCATTGTTTACTTCTGACCAAAAGAATTTGCATCTGGACTGCGCAATAGATAAGGCATCAAGATCTTTTCGTATCTTTCAGCATATGCTGAGGCAGATCATAATCTAGGTTATTAATGAGCTATTAATGTTAATTATTAATGTTTATTTATTAGATAGTGTTAGTTTGTTCAAGCAATTGGTTTTAACCACTCTAAGAGCTTTTCTGCTTGAGACAAGCTGCAATCAAACTTAAAACGTACCATAAATGAACTAGGGGTTGCATAACTTCACAAAGAATATTTGTCCATTTCTAGAATTTGCTGTTAAGTAACAGAACACCAAAATGGGATTGTTCCAGCCTGCATGATCCAGGTCCTTCAAAACCAATGATCTCTGGTAAACAAGTCATGCCGTGCTAGATTTCAAAGTGTGCTGAGATCTGCAGTTGCGTCCTCAAGGTTTCTTTTTTGTTGGTTTCTAACAGATCTAGGATAGCCATTGGCTCGGCAATGCTTACGAATGGATTTTCTGCTTTCATTCTGTTGGAAACTGGAACTAGGCACTGCCTTCCAGTCCCCAACATTTTTCTTAACAAACATCTTAAGATGTCTCTTTTCATCCAAAAAAATACAGACACGGAAAAAAAAAAAAAACCTAGAATTTTGCACCAAGTTCCTCAAAATTGAAAGGCACAACTTCAGATTTCTGTGAACTGAAACTTACAGAAGACTCATTTTGTGTAAACTTTCTTGCACTCTGCAAGTTCAAAGCTTTAAACCAGTTTTGTACCAAGTCAATGATTCCTTGTGATACAATCTATACACTCCAAGAAAAAAAAAAAGAATGCTAAGAGAGAATTTACTGCCCCAAACTTTCACAGCACACCTACCATGAGCAATAGATGGGTTGGTCCCACCTTTAAGATGAGTATGGTGCATATAAAGAAGACCATTGACTCAGGCAAGATCTGTTCTCCCCATGCAGTAAAACTGATGAGATGTCCTGTGAGAAAGATCAGGTGTTAGTGCAGCCAGGCTTGTGGTGTTCCTGTTGGGGCACAATTAGTCTGATTTGTTTACACGATGCTGAAAAAGCAATTAAACAAAAAGTAAAGCCTATTTAAAAAAACAAAAAAACAAAAAACAACACAAAGCCACCAAAACCACCAACAAAATGTTCCCTGTACATGGATATCCTCCTTCAGAAGATCACTCAGACAACAGAATTTCAAGCTGTACTAGTTTTTCAAGCTAGTGAGACCAAAACACCATGTGCTGAAAGCTGATACTATGGTGTAACCTGGTTGTTAAGTGCTGGTTAAGCTATTACACAACCCTGACCTTTCCCGAAGAGAAAGTGCTGGTTCTGCTTCCTCGTTTGTAGGGAGTTACAGCCACGCACAGCCCCACAGGGACCAGAAGGGACTGCGGTACTCTGTGTTAGCCCAGCAGGTCCAGTTTGGCTAACCTGGTGGGTTTTGTGCACGAAGGTTAGTGCTAATCCAGACCTTCTTGCCCTACCTCCCCGCTGGTGGCAGGCGTAGGTGAGGGCTAGGACAGTACTTTCATGGCTGATGCCTAGAAGTGGCTTCAATTTTCTCAGCCTGCCCTTGCAGGAAAACAAACTATAACCCCATCTGCACCACATGCTTGACCCATTCCTGTCTGCGTGTCCCTATCCCTGCCCCATCAGTGTCCCCTCTCCTTCTTTATCATCCATTTAGCTCCTGCGCTACCAAGAAAAGCTCAGATAAGCTGCTGGCTGTTCTTCTGTTCTTCAATCTTTTTTTATTTTCTTGTTGTTTGGTTTGGATTGGTTTGGATTGGTTTGTAAACCTTTTGAGGCAAGGTTACTCCGGAGATCATCTCGCACAGAGTCCAGCATGACATGGACCCACTTTTAATTCCTCCTTAGATGAAGGTAGCATTAATCCATTTTGTCCTATCTCGCTTATCATCAACACCTCAGCATATGGAGGTAGATAGTAAATGAAGGTTGTAAGGGCTTCTGTCGCTACTTCTTTGTTATCATTTTGCCGAGATACAGTATTGCAGATTCTAAGGAAATAGGAGCATTAAAGATACACAGATTAGGCCTAAGGAGCAACTATGTTCTGAGAAAAGCTGGGATACAAACATTTAAAGATTGGCTCCTAAATGTTTTTGAGTCTTATCCAATTAAAAACCTTGAGAATTTGTAAGAAAACAGCACAGAAAGGAAGAATGTAGACAGAGCTATAAATATTTATGAATGAGCAAGGGTAAACAGCTGCTAATTTCATCCTATACTCCAGGGCTAAAGCAATTATGTTCTGACCAGATCTTAAAAGCCAGCTGAGGAACTTAATTGTTGGGAAAAAGGTTCAACAGGCCAGTTAAATAGGACAAGAAGGTTCTGTCTGCCTGTGCCACGCAGGAAAGCCAGAGCCTCGGAGGCTTGCCACTGCTACACAAAAGAAGAAGAAGCTGCTATAGCCTCTCGCAGCAATGACTCTGAAAACGTAGCAAACAAAATAAGTCTGTCCTTTATTCCTGAACTCACGGTGAATGATTAAGGTCTAAATAAACCAGACGATATATTCTCAGCAAAGGCAAGACCTACGGCTTGCTGTAGGAAGTTATCATTAGTGCTGGAAAATGATTCTGGGCTGGGTGACAGCTGATAGCACAGCACAAGAGAGGATTTCTCATCTAATTTGGTCAAATATGATTCAGTTAATTCCTCCAAATAATAATAATAATAAAAAAAAGTAATTAACATGGAACATAACTGTTAGGCACTTGCAAGGCAATGTGCTTTCATCTCAGTATCTGTAACTGTGGGTTATGTGTTAGATGCTGATATTTAGCCCTAGGGGCTTATGGTTGGAGGATTTCATTTTGGTACCATACTTGATGCATATAATTAAATGTGTCTGCTATTTATAGGTAATAATGAGACAAATATGCCGCATTTTTCCATGCAGAACTTTGAAGCTATGACATGAGTGAGCACCCTCCGTGGGACAGAGCAGACACCCCAACCTGTTAAAGTGCTAAGGGTTTGGTTAGAAGAGCAGCCTCTGCATGGTAACTCCTCTTATTTGCATCATCTAATAATCTATAATATTACATTATATTATTACATTAGGACAATAGCCCACAGAGTGATATTCATCCATCACTACAGTACCATAGTATGTGGGGAACGGGAAAGTAAAGCTAAAGACCAGTTTCTAAATCCATGCTTTTAAGTTAGTGGATGTTGGAACTTTGCATCCTAGAGTTTTAAAAGAGCTGACTGAGGACCAGGAATGCTGATTTTCTATAAAGTTGCTTGGTGAACTTCAGAACAGCTGGGAGATAATTTGCCACATCATCTGTTACATAAAAAAAAACAAAATGCACAAGGAAGATTTTATTTGTCAAAATTTTAAATTAGGGAAAAAGAGCTCATGTTAATTTATTTTAGACTCCAGGGAGAGAGTTAGATAAAGTTGCTATACTTTTGATTTGCTCAAATGGGTAGCTTAGTGTAGTTATAGAAATAAGGGATTGTTGTATATTTTTTTAATCACAAAATTTAGTTTTTGAAGACAGAAGAAAGAATACAAAAATGAAATACTGATCAGCTTCTTGAACCATATCTAAATGTGGTCAAGAGCAGCAATGACAACTGAGGGTGTCTGAGGGCAGGAGCCCCCAGAAAACAGGTTTTGAAATGATGAAGTCTTTTCTGGTGTTTTTTGTAAGGGCATAATTATTCACAGAATGGTAATCAATTAAAAGAAGAGGCCTTCAGTACAGAATGAGTGGGATTGCTTGCTACATGGAATATAAATGCTGTGTGTTTTAAGAAAAGCATGAATAAAGAGATATATATAGAAATCCACAATGCAAGTGAACCTTTCAAGAGAGGAAACAGTGACTCTGAAAGCAGCATTGGTTCCATAGCTCATCCTCAGCTTTCTGCAAAACATTTGGGCCAAAAGGAATGAAGGAATCACTGAGTGCAATGAGAAATCCAGTTGACCATCCAAGTGGTGATGAATAGGAGAGGACTCACAGAAAATTCGGTAGAAAAATTCAGACTCTTTCCACCGAAAGAGTCCAAGAATCCAGTTTGTTTATGTAAGACTTTAATGTAGCTATAAGCAGGCTACGAGAAAAAAGTTTAATAATTATGAGTTCTCCAGTCCATCAGCCAGGATGTACAACAGGGTTCAGTGAGTGAAAACAGAAGCTACATTAGCTCAGACAAGGAATAAGGAAATTAAATTAAACTAGAATGTAAATTAAAATGCAAATTAACTAGAATAATTACTGTTTTGCTGGTGTACCTTATGAGCTTCATTTCCTCCACTAAAGATGTAGTTTGTCAAAGAACATTTTGTCTGATAAACCTGTCCCCCATGAATTTTGCTGGCATAGTCATATTTGTTATAAATTTGGGGTTTTTTTTATAATTCAAATCAGCTTAGAAATCTCAGTAAAATATAAGTGTAGGGCAGACCTATACCTCATACTACCCTTAACGGCCATCATTATCTTTTGATAATTTGGAGTCTAGGATGCCCTTGACCCATTATAATATATTGAAATTCATAAAGCCCATGGATTATGACATGAGGAAGTTTCTTGAAATAATTTTTTTGTCTGTCTGCACTTAAATCATGCTGAAAATATCAAGATCTTTGTTATGGTTTCAAATCTGGTATGAGTTTGTATTATTCTGTGGGGGTGCTCCTGATTTGCAGCACTCCAAGTGAAACATGCAGACCCAAAGACTTCAAACACAGAGGCAAAGTTACACGTTCATAATATGCCAAAATAGAAATTCTACTGGCAAAACTGAGTCATGCCAGACTAAAATCCAGGTCTGTCAGCAATAAAAACTACAGGGAAAAACATCCCTTTCAAACAAAACATGTTTGAAAGATTTTTGGTCACTTTGTTAAATCAAAAGTGATTTCATTCTCCCAATATAAACATCTTGGTTAATCTAACTTTCTAATATCCATTCATATCAAAATAAACCATAATTTTTTAGAGCAGAGACCAAATTTGTTAAAATTCCAGATTCCAGTTCTCATACAATCTATCACTATGCCTACATAATCCTATTTTCTGCATGAAGGTGAATGGACCCTAACAGATTCTGCTCTCATGCTCGTTAAACTAAGGGAAATTGGAGATAATACTCTTGAAGTCTAAGCAATTGTAGTAATTCCACACTGTGGGAACCGAAAGCTGAATGTGGACCATTTGATGTGCTGTGCAGTCCATATGAAGTATTGCTGTGCTAAATAAATGTTACAAAAAACACACCATAGGTTGTTAGTTACAGTCAAAGGATACGCTCCTAAAACGTTTAGCTATCAAGCTGCAAAACAAATTCAGTGGAGCTCCCAGGTCCACTGAGAGCTGAATGAGCTTCATTGTGAAGACTTTAGAACAGCCCAGAGGCTGAGGCAGCTCAAGTTTGTAGCCAGTGGAAAAACAATCACTAAAAAGCCTAGCACTCTATAAGCTGATTTTTATGACATTAGCTCCAAAGCATTGATTTTGTTTTCTTCTCTTTACCACCTTCAGCTTTTGAATTTAAAGAGATATTTCAAGCCACCTGTTTAAAGTCAATGCCTTTACTGGAAACTTTACTTAAGTTGACTCCAGACCGAGAAGATCTGTGGCAAAGGATGGTACTGCTGAACTCATGAACTGAGAAAATATGAAGATAACTAAGAATTCAGACTGCAAAATATCATGTATTGCTCTGCCATTTGACCTGACAGATTTGAAAAGACTAGTAACAGACAAGAAAAAGTTGCAGGTATGCATACAGACTTGAATAGAGAGGGAGGAGACAGGTCAGGGTGAAATGGTAGTGTTTTCTTTCCCAAAGACATGCAAAAGGACAGAATTCTTTAAAAAAAAAAAAAAAAAAAGGTTGAAAAAAGGAGTGTACAACAATCTAAAAAAATAAATACATTCATGTATGGTACATAAAGGGCAGTATGAACAAAAACAACAAAAAAGAAAAAGCAGGAAGGCAAAAATCACAGAAATGCAGAATTACAGAAGACATGAAGAGCCTTTCTTTAGCCCAAGCCCTGCTCAAACAAGCTAGAACCAGTTCCTCATGACCATGTCCAGTCAGGTGTTGAATATCTTTGTGGATGGTGACTCTACAACCCCTCTGGGCAACATATTTCAGTGTTTGGCCACTTTCACAGTAAAAAGATACTTTCTTGTATTCAGATGCAATTTCCTGTGTTTCAATTTGTGCTCATTGCCTCTTGTCCTGCCACTGGACACTACTGAGAAGAGTATGACTCTTCTCTGTTCTCTACCTGATCAGACAACATCTTTATATTCCTTCTGAGTCACTTGCTTCTGCCTCTTGTATGCTTTCTTCATATGTTTGACCTTAGTCAAGAGCTCCTTGTTCCTCCATGCAGGCCTCCTCCCACCTGTTTTTGATTTTCTGCTTTTGAGATGGGACTCCTGAGCTTTGATGAGATGATTTAAAAATTAACCAGCTGTCCTGGACCACTCTTCTCTCCAGGGCCATATCCCATGGGATTCCTGCAAGCAGATCCTTGAACGAGCTGAAGTTTTCTCTCTTAACATTCAGGATTATAACCCTGCATTTTGTTCTGATTCCTCCTAGCCAAGGGATAACAGGTGAGGAAGGAAGAGAAAGGAAGCAGTGAGAAGATGAAATGAAAACTTCTTTCTTCTTTACTGATACTTCTATTCATACTCCTCCCTTCTCCCTCTTCCTTGCTTCTATTTGTGTCAAACCCTTTACACACTTTTAATGAAGTAAAGACATATTTGGAAGCACAGTTGCCAGACTCCTAAATCTGTTTTAAAAACGGAATTCTATCTACATAATTTCAAGTTACAGAGAACATTTTAGGACCAACTCATCTCGGTACAGAAGTATTGTTCACTTGATGACAATTGAAACATTTTCAGATTAGTTTCCAACAGATGCATTGCAATAAAATGTGCACAGCATTGTCAGCTATACCCCTCTTAATCCACAGCTCAAATAAAATGCATTCCACGTGAATGCCAGCGAAGCACGGGGAAACTTGCCAAACCAAAACCATAAGATATTGTACATTTAATTCCTAACAGTGGAAAGTCAGGCGAAACTCTCTTATGTTATTTAAACTGCATTATTTTAAATTGATGCTCATTTCTTGAAAGTTGGGATTGATATATGGTTTCCATTCAAAATCTGGATATGACATCACACCCTGACACCCCCAGAAACCCTGGTTCCGGTCAGACCTGGAGGTTCCAGAGTTTAAATGCTGTGATGTTCCTGACAAAATTGTACTTTCCGATGAAATCCAGTTTTACTCGAAAGTTCGCTGCTGCTCTACTCCATAATACTGGCTGTAAGATTTCTCTGAAGAAGAAATCATTTTGAGTCCTTTCTCTGTATTTGAACAGGGCCGCATCTCTTGGGTTCATTCCTCTCAATAAGTAGCTCCAATATAAGAAATGGGCATATGATGTCTACTCTCACTGCGTCTTCCAGCCAATTTATCATAGAATCACAGAATGGTTTGGGTTAGAAGGGACCTTAAAGATCATTGAGTTCCAACTCCCTACCCTGGGCAGGGACACCTCCCACTAGACCAGGAGGTCTTATATGTCTTATATATCTTATATATTTCCTTTCTCTTATCAGATTAGTCTCCTTTGATCTATTCACTTTCAAAAAAGTAACTGATTAAACTACAGAAGGCTTTAATTAATCATGTATTAGACTCATGTCTCCCTGCAGAATTCTCTTCAACACATCAATACTCTTGTTCAACTCTGGTCACCAGGACAGACCCAGTTTCCACTGCCAGTGGCACCAGTGTGTCATACAGAGTAGGATAAGACAGCTTGCTTTCCTGGGAATTTCTGAAGCATGTCATATCTTTCAACTAGAAGTACCCGCAGCTTTATAAAGAGTTACTTTCTTTTCAATCTAATACAACCATGGGCCTTTATTTATTTATTTATTATGTTTTTTAACCTTGCTGTACCACCAGTCAGCCCCACAGAATCATTAATCTTCCCACAAATATATCTGCTGTATGCACTGTGTCTATGGGAAATGTGGGAGATTGGGGGCAACTCTGGCCCCCCATTCTCTCTCTCTTTGATACCAGCTTGCTAAAATGAGGCTAGATTCATTATTCAATTTCTCTGCACCCGATTTCTTAAAGTGGAAAAGTCAGTCATCGTTGTGGTTTTAGTCAGAGTCATGGTCAGGAAAGAGTCAAAATTTGTTATAAGCAATGGGAAAACTTTAAAATATATTCCATTTCCACAGCTTTTTTGCTGCTGCTTTTGTTGTACTGATATTAAGAAGCATTCTTTGATAGATTGTGGTATTACCCAGATAAGGCAAGATAAAATAATTCAGAGTTTTCATGTAGCCCATAAATACATACTTATTTTAATGGTATTCAACTCAACCACGGAAGAAAATCCCTTTGGTACTCTGGGAAGTCCCCTGTTCCAAAAAAATACTCTTTTTTTTTTTTTTGACAGATCCATGTGGGCTTTGGGCAACTCTTGTACATTTTTTTTGCTTTTTTACCAGCAGTAGCATTCACTATTTTTTTTTTTTTTATGTGTGACTTTTTTATTCTGGCTTTTGCAGCCAAATTGAGCAACAGAAGAGTGTGTGAGCACTTCTTGCAGTGGCTCAGAATAATCAGAAGCTGAGATTAGGCAACAGCATATGAAGTAGAAACTTAATTGCGTAATTGATCATTCTGCTCAGCAATCTCTAGCAAATTGACAAAGCCAGTCTTTAAATCTTTGGTTATAAATAGTAAGCGTGCAAAGCAATTTGTTAAGCTGGACAGGGAGTGAGCCATACACCTGCACCTTGAAATCCAGAATACTTTTTCTTTTTAAGGGAAGATATACAAAGGAAAAGCAATAGGATAAGAGAAAGAAACACAGGTAATTATCTATCCACAGGTAACGCTCTGCTGTTGGTTTTGTTCAAGGTAAAATACAGATGGATCCAAAACAGCAGTCTATGAGAATATAGAAAGTTGTTACAACTATTTTAAATGCTTACAAGGATTACATTTTTCAGCTGAATCTCTCCAAGTGAGTCATTTTAACATGCTCAATTTCAGAGCTGGCAACTCTGATGATCAAATTTTTAGCTACGCTCTTTACCTTTCTCTTGGAATAAAAAACATGCAGGATGTGGCATGTGAAATGGCTTCATTTCTGTAGAAAGTGCTGTAGAGATTCGACACTATTAAGATCAATTGGAATGAATACATGAAACATGATGGAAATCCTTGCTTTTGACATTATTCAGGTCATGGAGTTCACAGAACAAGAAGATAGAAAACTATGAGAGACATCCATCAAAAATAGGTCAAAAAATGAGTGCTATAGCTGTGAAATATTCAGCAAGGGACAGAAAGCTTTGCTATAGGGTTGCAATACTGCACCTAACAGAGATGCTACCAGCTCTACCAGGGATACGAAGACGACAGATGTCTTGATGGCACTGTTCTCTGGTTGCTGAATGATTTCCTAGCCTGGGAATGTGAGTCAAGTACTAGTTGAACTGAAGCATTTTCTACCATCTCAGAGGCAGAACAGCCTTGTTTAACATAGGCTCTTCCATAGTAAGATTTGCAAACATTTTATGGAACAACACAGGTTAACAGAGAGAAAGTTCCTAGGCTGAAGAGAAGGATTTATTCAACACACTCCTAACCCTTGCAGGGCAGCCACCCTCCTGCATTAATCTCCAGAATGTCTTCCACAATCTATATGAATTGCTGCTACTGGTGTTCAAATTTGAAATAGAGCCTGGTAAAGCCAACGTTTCACATAAATAGTTTTCCTCACTTTGATTGACCATAAGGTTAAGAGGGAAGAAGAGGATATCTCAATGTCCTTAAAGAGACTCTGATATTTGGAAAGCTGAAGCTTTGAAGCTGTCTCTTGTTTTAAAAACCTTTTCCCGCAGGCTCCTTGCAAAATCTTGCTCTTTAGCTCGGCATTCTTCTTGGAAAAAAGATGCTTGAGCAGCAAACAATCCAAAGAGCCAAATACTTTCTCCTGACTGCAAGAGCTGGCCATGAGTAGCTGGTTCCACACACAGTCAGGATGGTTGCGAGCTTGGGGTGGGCAACTTGGGACAGGGACACACTTGCCCCTTGCAAAACAGGCCCAGGGACTCAGTACCCCAGCAATTGTGCAACAGCAGGGCTGGTGATGGCACAGAAGAACCCCATGCCTGTGGATAGAGGCAGGATGGGGACAAGAGTGGGGCAGGTTGGGCCAATGGAACACCCTCAGAGGCAGAAACTGGTCTATGTCTCCACCAGCCTCCTGAAACTGGACCCTACTGGTGGCAAGTGCATCTTTTAGCCTTGAAAATGATCAAGATACATTGTATCTTTTTTCAAAAAAAAAAAAAAAAGAAGACATTTACACCTTTTCAGTTGCAAATTCAATTACCTAAAACAAACGTTAAAGAAGCAGAAACATCCAGTTGAAAAATGAGCCTCTCAGTGCAACACTGTTGCTTTATTAAAACAAAACAAAAAAACTAGCTAGAAACTAATCTATGGGATTGGAAACAAAAGTGAAGGATGAGACAGGGAGCAAAATCCAGGATTAAAAATGCTATATTTCTGATCACGAGTGCATATGAATTGCATGTATTTTCTAGAAAAACTGCTACTTTACCAGTTACTTCATATCTCCTCTTTTATCTTTATTGTCCCTGCAGGATGTTATTACATGGATTGCATTTCCACAATAACAGCCTCTGAGAGAGTGCACACAAGCAATATGCATATTTTTCACTGAGAGATCCAACAGGGAAGAGAGATAAGATGGTAAAAAAGAAAAAAAAACCTGGTAATTTTTCGCAGGTTTCAGCTATTGATCTTTATGAGAGAAGAACAATGATTTGACAGGATTGCCCAGACCAGATATTGGAGGCTAGGGAGTCCTTTTTCATGATTTTGCATAGATATCTAAATGTCCCTATGTATGATCTCTATTAAGACAGACTGAGAGAGTTGGGGTTGTTCAGCCTGGAAAAGAGAAAGCTCCAGGAACACCCTAGAGCCCCTTCCAGTCCCTAAAGGGGCTCCAGAAAAGAAGGGGAAGGACTCTTGATCAGGGAGGGGAGTGATAGGATGTGTAATGATTTTAAACTGAAAGAGGGGAGAATTAGATGAGATATTAGGAAGAAATTCTTTATTCTGCACTGGCCCAGGTTGCCCAGGGAAGCTGTGGCTGCCCCATCCCTGGAGGGGTTCAAGGCCAGGCTGGATGGGGCTTGGAGCAACCTGGTCTGGTGGGAGGTGTCCCTGCCCAGGGCAGGGGGTGGGACTGGATGATCTTTAAGGTCTGTTCCAACCCGAACCATTCTGTGATTTCTTACTTATATAGGAGAATTGCTTCTGTAAAATTACTTGGTATAAGTACTTTGATTTTTTAAAACTTTTTCTTTAGCTTGCTTCAAAATGCAGCTAGGCAGAGTCCAACATTATTTTTAAAAGGTCCTTACCATTAAAACCCAAGTACATAATATTTTCTGTTTTTTCAGAAATGCACTAAAACCTGCAAGTGTAACTTCTTGAGTGTCCAAGATCTCTGAGGAAAACAGTTAAGTTACTGAGATACCTAAATTTAGGGGAATATTTCAGTCAAGTACCTTAGCAGAGGATAACATTTGAACTGGTTGAGTTTTTTTAAAGGCTAACCAAAAAAATAGTTCCCCCAAGTTATGAAGACCTACTTTGCAAACTTCCTTTGGATTTTTCCAGTTTTTCTGCTTTTCCCCTATCCTTTTGTGACCTTTTCTTTGCTATAAAATAAAATAGAATGAATAATGTCCTGTATTAGTTTCCCTCATTGCCCACCCCAAAACAATAATCTTTCCTATTTTTCCTTTATTTTTCCCTTTGCCACTTTAACTTTTCTAAAGGTTAACAAGGGAAAAAGGGGAAAGAAAAAGTGGAAAAAAAGTTGCATTTTATTGTGCTCAGCTGGTAAAATAGTGGTGGTAGGCATAACTTCAGTTTTTCATTTTAAAAACTGAGACCAAAAGTCTAAATATTTAATCTTTGCACAGAACAAAAGCTCTAAATAACTCTGGCGTAAAATATTTTGCTGCATCATTTCATAGTAATAAAACAGTGATATTTGTACTTCGCTTCGTTAAAACAGAACTCTTTGATTTAAACAGCAATACTTAATTTTAAGGAAGAAACCTCAACATTCAGGATAAGGAATTGGTTTTTCCATATCCATTTCTGTGAGAAATCAGACCCCCCCAACCTGCTGGGGGGTCGTGATCCGAAACATATGGGGAAACATATGATCCCTTGAGGAGTCAAATGCTGACATGCAGAGATCTGGCTACTTAGAGAGGGAAGCCAATGCTCCTATATACAAAATGAGCTGGAAAAGTACTCCTCCGTAGCAAGCACTTAGTGCGCAGCATGTTCTGCTCCAGAAAATATGTAAGTATCAAAGCCTCTCCACTAATCTGGTTATTTTGGATAATGGAAAACAATCTCGTCCTCAGCTATGAAAAATATTTTTCCCTTTGCATATCTTTTTTTGTAAAACTGTCTGTCTTTGCTTAAGAGTGTCTCAGCCACACTAGCCATGAAGTTTTGAGGTTGAGTAAAAATGAATTGTCTGACTGAATATTTTTAAATATCTGAGTGTTAATGTCACTGGATGATTCATAATGATCAGCTTCATCTGCAATTTTTTTTTTCTTTTGCTCTTGCCTGCAGTGAGTCATGAATATGTCTGGATTACTCTTCAACCATGAAGGAGTGAAATGTTCTCCTAATGGACAACACAAGGGTCACACATACCACGTACATCCCCAGAAATAGAGCTCTCAGTCCTGTTGCTATGAAATTTCAGTCCTTCCACCAGCTTTCTCGTGCCAGTCAGCTACTTGCCCAGTGAATAGTTCCATTCACCTCATCAGGGAGGTACAAGTGGCACCAGGAGATGCTTGTCATGATGGCGCCAGGACAAGGCCCTCTCACAGGGATGGCGCCATGCTCACAGGGTACTCTGTAGCCTCCTTAGGCTGATTTCCCTTACTGGTTTCCCTGGATCCTTGCAAAGGCTCCCTTGTACATTTACAATTAAATGTGTCTTCATTCATTACTGTAAGGTCTCTTCTTCCAAAGAGGAGATTTTGAACTGGAAATTATAAGGTTTCCAAATTCCACAGCCATGGTATCATTTAAAGCTTTCACTGCAGCTTGTGTAATTCCTCGTGTTTGCTGTTTGCCAGGCTCAAGCGCAGGGAGTTCAACAAGATTCCTGCTCTGAACCGTATTACGCTGTTTCCATTAAGAAAAACAAATTTCAGGGCCAAAGAGATGTTATGACTCAGCTTTGATCCTGAGCATCTTTGTTTCACAAAGCAAACGCTTCCCGGTCTGATGTCTGAAAATCCTCTCTAATTAGTGCTCCTTCACAGGCGAAGAGGAGAGCTATTGTCACAGTGTTGTCTCATTTCATACACTTTTATTGATGCTGTGTTGATGAGCTGTAACCCTGTGTACTTTTAACAAGCGAGAAATACCCCTTTGTCACAGCTAACAGGCATAACTTTTGGGGTGATGAGTACTCTGGTCTCATGGAAGTCAACGGGCATGAGCTTTAAAGAAAGAAGCCATTCATTTGGGGAAAATTAGGTGTATGGGCTTATTAAACATTTCTGTTACAGGCGCTGCTCGGTGGCCCCAAGCAAGAGGTCCTGATACACCAGCAGATCTGCAAGACAGCACGTGTAGTTCCCCATCTCACCATCCCTGACCCAAAGAGGAAGGTGGCAGAGTGAACGTGAAGGCAAAGACACAGATCCAGGGATATTCATTAGTAGCTTTTGAAAGGGGGTAGCAAACAGCATCCATCTGCATCTTTTTTTCAGTGCTTTAAGTGGATTTTTTTTCTCGATGCTGTATGAAAAAGAGAGAGAGAAGCATGCAGAGACACTGAATCAGCTCACAGCAAGGACACTTAGCACCATCCAAACAGGATCAGGAGGTGGTTATTCTGAGCTGCTGCTGAAAGAGCAGTTAGAAGAAGCTGGCACCCCTGGGCGGGGAAGAATGAATGCCTGCTTGTATGTAAAAACAGCTGTCAGACAGGAAAGTAGACAGCAGGTTCTGAGCTTGTTTTGTTTCATTTTCACAGCTACATAATGGAAACATAGAAGAAATTGTGTCATCTTTAAAAATATGCAAAAATTAAAAAAAAAAGTAATACAGGCATCCAAAAGTTTCTTAGAAGTAGTGTGACTTGGACACAATTTACAGCATATGTTTTACAATTATTTATTCAAGTCTGTAGTGAATGATGGTCTGTCAGTATCGTTTGCTATCTAGTATGGGAGGATCCTACAACCTCAGTGTTAAGAAACCTAGCTGCTGGGTCTTAAGTGTTTAGAAACCCACCTATTTCTAAGGTTTCTCAGAGCCAAAAGCTCACACACATGCCATGAAGTGGTGTTTTACATGGGCTCCACTAATCTGAGGTAACATTCATGCCACTGCAAAAAAGATTAGAGAAAACTACCCTTCATAAACGTCCACTGACTTCTGCGTAGGTGAATAAGTACGTCTTGATACTTGTGGGTCTCCAGTGGCTCACACAGTATTGAACACAGGGACACAAAATTACGATTTAGTGAACAGCAAGCTAAAATGAAAGATTTATATTGAAATATTTGCGTCTCTGAACTCTCTGGAAATGGATCTCCAGCAAATTATATTTTAGGGATTTCTGGTGATGTCTTAGTTTCAGGAAAATCAGTGGGGTTGTTACTGTTGCCCGTGGTTAAGTCAGTGCGTGATCCCTGGCACAGTGGACACAGCTCAAGAGATCCCCTTTGCATCCTCACCACCTCAGCGACAGCCACACTCTGAACTTCCCGAAACCCTTGGTGCACCAGAGACTTACTGCCCACAGAGCCACGTGGAGCTTGGGCCACCCACTTCACCAGCCCTCGCATCCCCCCAGGAGGGAAGCAGGGTCATCGCTGCTGGCTGCTGTCAGCCCTGGGAAGGGTGGGTGACATAGCTGGAGGAGGCAGAGTCAAACCCTTCAGGTGAGGACATCTCAGACTGTGTGCTTATTAAGGACTCATTTCCCTCGCTCTTGGATGCCAGCCTGAGGGCTGCCAGACAGCCAGTCCTGGGGTGCTCCAGCCGGCAAGGAATTTAAAAAAGCAGCTGTTTTGGCTTTCAGCCTAGCATGAGGCTATTTCACACAACACAGAGGATGAAATCCCTGAGTAGCAAATTCTCATTTCAGTCAAATCTCAGCTTCAGTCAAACTTGAGCTTCACGTCAGGTTTCCTCACTTTTCCGGTCCCTTAAGAGAATACCTCGGCAATGCGCTTAAGATTGGGCCTTACCAAGCTGCTTTAAAAAGCAATAAATCATTTTCTTTTCAGACAGTGAAGTCCTTCAGACATATTATTTTGATACTTCCAGATTACCAGCTCATTATTGGGTTGAAACAGCCCTGTACAAGCAATCCCACTGATTTCATAAAGCGCTGTGGTTGTGTCGTCATGGAGAAGATGGATACGCCTCAGCTGGGGCCAGAGTGATTTCCACTGGTGCATAACACTGTCTTCCAGTGTAGTGAAGGTACATTTTTCAAAGATGAGCAGCAGTACCTTTGTCTCATTTCTCAAGATCAAATTTCTCATCCTTTAGGTAGTGACAAAGTGGCAATATATACTTCCTGCAGATGCCTGTGTACTGAGGTGGTTCATCCTGGAGTATTTTGGAGTAGTCATTTGATAATGATATATTTCACCACTGCACAGAAATGTTCCTCTAATTCTATCAATAAGTTATAGTTTTTATCTTACAGTCATCCTAGGTGATATGATAAATCATACCAAGTAGTAGCCAGCCCCTGTGAGAAGATACATCAGTTGTATTACATGTAGACTTAAGCACCCTTCAATAAAACATGGAATGATATTCTCATCCCCAAAAAATGAATGACAGACTTCCACAGGGTCACAACATCAATTCTTGCTTTCTTTTGCTTTGAAATGGCAAGTTATAAATTATTGAATATTTTCTTACTTGAAAAATGCCTGGTTTTATTTTTTTTTTTCTGTGATAATGTGTATGTGCCTGCATGCGTACGTTTGCAAAATTTATCTCTCCTGGATAACAATTTCCATATCTCCAAAGGACGTCAAGGTTGACTGACCTTCAGTAAAAACGTCCTTGTTCTAACATTGCTCATGGAAACTAAGTGGGTTAAGCTAAAAACTTGAAGCATTTAAATAGCATAAATATCCCATTTCATTACTTTAAATTTTGCTGCCAGTCCTTGGGATTCTTTCATTTCACAAGTACTCCAAATCAATTTACCAACTCAGTGAAGATTGAGTATTAATTGAAGGAATAAAGAAACAATTAAAATAATGGTAATTAGGAAAACAGTCCTCTCTGAGGTGTCTATCAGGAAGATTTAAGGTCTTTTATTTTTTCTTTTTCTGTTCTGATTTGTTACAAAAGTATTTAATTTCAAAGAAGTAATTATTTTGGGTAATCTCATTTCCAAGATTCTTCTGAAATCAATTCTCTATTCAAGCTCTCCCACAACAGGAAGAACATGTAATGATACTGACTTACTGAGTTTCATCCTCTTGGTGTACTGCTGATCATTTTTCTATGAGTGTTACAGTGACTATTTTATCTTAAGACGTAACTGTAGACAGCAACATTATTCCTATAAATAGCACCATCACTATATAAACAAACATTTTTAATTCACTACTTAGTTCTGCCATGAAAGCATGGAAACTAATTAATATCATTTATTGTAGAGGAGTGATTGCAATCCATTCATTTAAAATTTTGTGCCTTAAAATTTTTTAATTAAAGGGCAGACTTTAAGCCTCCTTTAATTTAAGCCTCCTAAACACAAGCTTAGTTATACTTTTGCAGACCACCTAAAAACAGTGCAGACATTCCCAAAGCTTTCAGACCACAGACTGTAAACCACTGTGGAGGGTGATTATCTAAAAAAACTAAAAATTCAGATGCGTGGTATAATATGTCAAGAATTTATTTTCATAAACAAAGCAAAATCAGGTCCTAAATAATTCAGATTTAATAATAATAATTCCCGAGAGCCACGGGAATCAAATAAACTGAGCAAAAAGAAGAATGCATGCATCTCCTTGTATAGACCAAGAGAAGGCCACTAAAAATGAATGTAGGGAAAAACAAATTAATTGTGAATCAAAATTGAATATAAAACTCAACAAATTCAGCTTTTATCTGTGTAGAGCCCTTAAGTCACTATTAAATAACCTGTGTGAAATGAGTGATCTCAGTAAATTGTCTGGATGATTTGTAATTATATTTCTTTTTTAAAAGGGCGAAATATCTGGAAAGTTTCCAAAATAAAAGGGGCAGGAGTTTGAAGTCTTTTTTCTGATGTTTAAAGCAGAATACATCACATGATGGTTTGAGGAAGAAGTCACATGCTTCCTTTGGATCTCTATTGAGGGGACTTCATGCATTTTTTTTAACAGCACCATACGGTGCATCATAAAATGGAAAGCATTAAGAAAACATGATGAAAATCTCAGCGTGCGTTATTGAATGCAAAAGGTAGGGAGTGCTGCCGCTATGTATGGGAATAAAGAAATGTACAGAGCTGAACGGTGGCCAGGTTTCTTGACCAAGCAGTCATCAGAAAGAGCTGCTTAAACTAAAAAGGCACAAATCCTCACTGTACTGCTGGCTTGAAAATGCTTCCATATGTGCCTTCAAGCCCAGAGAGAAATGCCGGTCCTAACACTTTTGCTTTGTTTGCTCCTTCCGGACAGGCACAAGAGGTTAATCGATAGAGGGGCCCTAATGCTAACAAAAAGAAATTCATTAGCCGCCTGTGTTCGGTGAGGATTCCTGGAACAAGCGTGTTCCATGACGCAGGCATCTCTTCGGTCTCTGGTTTAACAGAGGTTTTATGTAACTGCGTGTTTCCAGGCTGGTGCCGGGAGATCACAGCTGGACAGCACCAGCTCCTAGCTCTATGAAAGGACTAATATTTGTGAAATTCCCTCTCCTGGAAAGGCAAGCCCTCAAAATAGCTGTGTCTGACGTGAAAAATAGAGTTTCATGCCTCCTTAAAAGGCATTTAAGCAGATTACTCAGAAGAAAGAATGAGGTTCATTTTTAGGATAAGAATGCAGAACCAGCAATAGGATGCAATTCTCTTTAAGATTAGAAACAGAGGTTGGTAGCCAGATACTGGTTTTCAAATTGCCAGAGGAAGCTTAAAACTGAATCTGTTCTTACTCCTAAGAGAGCTGTGGTGAGCTGGGGTTACTGAATGAATCATGTTCTTCATGATGACTCAGAGACTTTGAAAGAGGCCCAGTTTTTAAATGGATGTTGGGATTTGGGGGTCTTAATAAATAAGGGCTTGTTTTTAATATACAGATAGTTTTGTTACACAGAGGTTATACAAGACTTCTCCTTCTGGTTTAATGCAGTGTTGTACTGTACATACAGGAGTACATTCTGTACTGTACTAGGCAATGAGGCATATGGGATTTATCCCCGCTGATTTTTAATATACTTTTTCTATTCATTTTTTTCATTTTTAATGAATGGTACGGTCAAATGAAATGGCAAAGTTCCCTCTGAACATCAGCACAGAAAGAGGGATGGGGGCTGAGAAAGAGCAGAGAGGAAGGATAGTATGGGGTTGGAAGAGCCTCTGGAAACTTGCATGCTGATGGCACAGTATGTGAAATTCTTTCTGTGTTTGCATTCTGGACCTAATTCCTAACTCCATTTACTTTCCCTTTAGCTGCCAAGTGCCAACTTATTGCTGCTGCTACTGCTACTACAGGGATCTCCTGCTGCTACGAGGTGCGTGATACCTCCATATATTCTGTACACGCATCCCTGAATGGGATGATTTCCCATCCCATCCCTGATGGGATGTAGTTTTGCAAAGCACCTTGTCAATTATCTTTAAAAGCCCATTTAAGAATAACCCACAAAGATAAATTATAGTTTCCAGTGGCATCACAAGTATGCTTGAAGTCACCCTGCTGGGTTTTATTACTTTGGTATCTCTGTAGCAGTGCACAGAAGACAGTGCACATCACTTAAAGCCAGACTATGAAAAGACATTCCTAGGAGTTAAAAGATATAGTTTCCAGATGGAAATTCTGAATTTCAAGGACAGAAGTTGGATTTGACTATTCCCCATTGTAAACCCACCCCTGGTTTTTTTTTTTCATTCAACCATATTACAAACTGCACAACATGTAGTTTCTACTTCCTTTTCTAGAAGTACCCAAAACTTTAAATCAATTGAGATCAGTTGATCTTATGAACTATTTTGCTGTTGAAACTTGGAACAAACAATAACAGCTGGCAAGATTTTGGTGCCAGTAATTAATATTCAAACACCCATCCAAAATCAGCCCAAGTTCTAACAATATCATATGGGCCACAGAAGGAATAGTCATGAAACATTACTTCAGTCCAGATAATATCCCTGGACTCCCTCCACAGAAGATAAAGAAGGCAGATGAAGCCTATCTGAAGGAGCACCTCCTCTGATGACTAGAAGGGATATCTGTGAACAGATTGCTACGTGTTTACATTAAATGTAATCATACTTTTCTAGTTTTGTAAAAAAAAACCCCAGCCATTCCCTTTTGTTATGCTGGGATGCAATAGCATATAGAGCTGCTCATGTCCCAGAGCTCTGATGAGATCATGGAAGAGAAATAATCATGATGACTTGGCCGGTCCAGGCTGCTTTTTCACCATAATGAGTTGCACCTAATGAATGTCAGGATCACTGGATAAGCCTGTGCCATTGCACACGAGGAATGATGAGTGATCCTGTACCATTGCACAAGTGCTGAGAGTGGTTATTAACACTAGAGGAGGTGGGTGCTCTGATTACACCCACGGGTGGTTCTTACCTTGGGGATAGTAGGGTCTCTCTGCATTGGAGTTTTATAATCCTCAGTGAAATCTCAGTCTTAGTCCCCTCTATGGAGAGGACCATAGCTGGTAGGTCCATACTAGTGCCCACCCTAGTACGAAGCCCAGCACCACAACACATCAAGAAGGGAAAGGCACTGCAGTCGCAGAGTGGCTTTCACCAGCTAAAAGCCATTGGATCTGCCACTGCACACACTCTTTTGCTGCACAGTCCCACATACTCAGTGGGGTGGAACAGACCCTCAGCAGGACCAAGCTTCTCTCCATCAGTTCTCTTTTTTTTTCCTCGGAATATTTTTTTTACTTTTCTTCTCCCTGAACAGAACCTGAACATCTGTCTGGGATTTCAGATGTCCAGAAACCTGGATACCCCCCCAGATTCTCTTGTAGAGTAAACCCTTGTCTGTGGGCAATGAACCCAAGATGACAGGGCTAGAGAACAGTCTGTGCATCATTGAAAAAACTGAGAATGTGGTGGACCCACTGGGCACCACCAGCCAGCACACACTTGTGTACCTTTTTCCAGGATGAGCAGTACTCTCCTCCTTCCTCTTGTTGACTGAAATATGGCATTGCCACTCAGAGGATTCAAAAGTGACCCTGTAAATCCCCATGCTGATCAAGGAAGGGGACATTTAGCTGAGTGGAAGCTGGGATAATACACAGGAGCTACATCAGAAAATAACCCCACTTTCACACTGCAGAATTGGTCTGAAGTGTTTCTTTTCCCTGTTTGAAATCGTAATTCCAACCTTGTAAAATAAAAAAAAATCAGGTCAAATCCCTCTACTCGCTATGTTACATGTGATTTAACTCTCTGTAAGCCAGTAGCCTATGTGTTTGTGAAAGTGTTGTCACCCTGGGAAATCAAATTTAGTCCCAAAATGCAAATCCTGAATGCTTTGAAAATCTAAGTGGGACATTTACTAGAAAGGAATCTGTGCAGATTCTAATAATAACTAAAAATCATTTTGGGGTGGTCTTTTTTGTCCTCTTTTTCTCTGCAATATTTGATGGGTTTAATTTTTTTTTAAATTTTAATTTTGAATCTTGCTGAGAGAAACTGAACAGATAACTTATAAAGATATTCATTTTATTGTGACCCATTTCTGCTTTATGAGCTGCTCTTGAATTGGTCTTTTCAATTCCTTCGCATCTCACTCAGATAATTCAGAAGAACTAGTCAATGCTTATGTTATGGTTTTGTTTCTGCTCCCGGTTCTGTCATATGTATTGTTTCACATTACCAAGAATGAATTAAACTCTTTTGCATGACTTAAAATTTATTTTTATTTAATATTTGAGTTTTCCATACCTAGTCCCTTTGGTTTACAAGTGTTCAGTCCTGTAAACTTTTATTGTCTAGAATATTAATGGAAAATGTTTCAGGCACAAGAGATTTGAAGAGCCAAAGGCAGGTATTTAAAAATCAGCCAAGTTTTAACTTCAGCAAGCTCTGACATACGATTAACATGATGAGAGTTAGGGCTCACAGAGTGTGTGTAATTCATCTAGTGCAGGTGCACAATATTTTACTGGTATTTGTATACAAATGGCATGTACACTGGAGTCAATACCTTCATCCAAGTTTTAAATGATGGATTTCAAATGTTCAGGAGTCCATCAGAATGCATTTTCATTAAGATGTGTTCTTACACCAGCTCCATGAGGTGGCAAATGGCATGGAGAAAGAGCTGGGTTTCCTGATCTGCCGAGGGGGTCTCATGACCCACTGTTCCCATAGGGTGGCATCAAATCTCTGCACCACACTGAAAATCTCCAGCCAGGAGGAGGTGAGGTGCTCAAGGCATTCCTCCACAGCCATGCCCCTTCATCTCCCTCTCAAACCATCTCAGCTGCCCACATCAGATCCAGCATTTAGCTGAGCTGAGCAGGACCCAGGGTCTGAGGGGCTGTAAAAATCCAGGTCTACTGAAGAGTGCAGGCAAGCAAACCACATCTCCAACTGAATCCTCCCAGAGTCTGCACAGCCCGGAGAAAATTAAAGAAATCAGACGTAATCCATCTATTGGACACCGCCGTCCATATGCCCAGAAAAGACAATAAATCCAAACAGTTCCAGACTTGGCTGCTCATAATAGTTCTTCCAGCCGCTCCGCTGGGACTGCTGTGGATGTAGGCTAGAAACGGAGTGAACAGACACATTCATGCTTAGACAGAACGCACCAGGGAGGCACACCACAGATAAACAACGAGAGGAATCTCCTGCTTTGTAAATAGCTTGAAGTGCTTTCAATTCAACCAAAAGACTCAAAGGCGTACTTGTGATGGGTTTTCTTTGCGGAGAGGTTAGTTTCTGTTCTTCAGCGCAGAACCAACAACAGTGGTTGTGGTTTTAGCCCGTCTCGCTCGTTTGGTCTAATGATGGAAAGATTTTTTACAAAGGAAAAGTCTGACTAGCACTTTAGTGAGCCTTGAGTGTAATTTTATTTCCTTAAAGAAAATCCATCATTTAAAGACTCTTGTAGCCAAAATGCGATGCTCTGCTCCCTGGTGTGTGTCCCTGGATAAAATCTGCACAAGAAGCACAAGGGCTGCTCTGTGCCATTGACATATCACCTAAGTTCTTGAGGGTGGGTGAAAAGAGGGATGAAAGGAGGTCATTTGGACTAAATTACATTATTTTGAAAGGGCTGGCCATGGCTGCTGAGGAGCTGCAGACGCTCCAGCCTTACATGCCTCTCTGCAAGAGCACAGCCCCGGAATACTGTTCCACAGCCAGCTGCACGGGAATGGAGCTATTATCCAAACTACGCAGCACACAAGAATACATTCACGCACCACTGAGAAACACCTCTAGCAATATGCAGACATATGTACTCTGTCCTGGCAGAGCTGACCTAAGCGTCTACAGCAAGCTTGGAAACTGGGAGGAGGTTTCTCGATTTTTTTTTGGAAAAGAATACACAATTTCCATAGCCCTGAATGATACAGAACTAGCATTAGCAGGAAAGGTTATTTAAAAAATGGAGAATTCCAGCCAGTGAAGTGCAATAAGTAAACTGCTCTCAAAATGTGATCTATATTGAAGTGTTTGACGTCCCTCCTTCCCTTTCCCAAGTGCACTGTAATGGGAGACTCAGACTGTCAAGAGCAAAGTTGAGTCTGTAAGTATCTCTGCACATTCTTCTGGGCAGGATGTTTAGCAAAGCTGAACCCTCACTGCTCCAGTAATTTGTTCAAATCAACCAAGTCACCTTGCCAAGAAAAAAACAGTTGCTTCAGAGAATTTTCAGAATACTAAAACCAAAACCAGCTGAACAATACAATGCTCCAAACAGGTAAGAATCTTTTCACCTGAGGTGAAATGTTATGAAACTGATATTCTGCCAATGACAATAAAACCCAGATTTTAGTCCCAAACAGGACATTTCTCTCACTGCAGTCTACTACATCTCATTGAGAGGAAAATGATCAGGTGAATGAATTTATGATATTCATCCCCCACGTTTTTCCTGGTGACTCAGTAGCATCTGTCAGTATTTCGTCAGACAGAAAGGGCCATCGAGTTCAGTCCAGCCTCTGATGTTGACAATGTCAGATTCACAGCGAAAAGCAAAATCAAGGTGTACTGTGGTGGTTCCTTTTCCCTCTCCCAGCTTCTTGAATCAGGGGCAGTAGCTCTGTTCTTAATAGCCCTTCATGGACTGCATCTACTTAGATGAAATGGGTCTAATTGCATTATGAATCCACTCTCACCATGCAAATAAATCTGAGGGTGGTCATATCATCATCTGAGGCCAATGGACTGATGGGGTTCTACTCTTCGTATCCTATTTTTAAAGTGAATGACAACATTACAGTTTCAAGGTCTGACCAAGGGGATTTTAATTTAGTGTGTGCTTCGTGCCCCAGTTTGAATGGGAAGATCCAATGGTTTCAGTGGTTGCAATGAGACTGATTTAATGGGTGTGAATCCCACTGCCATCTGTAGTTGCTCTACATTTGTATCTGATATGACCTTCATCTCACTATGTGAGACAGATTTTCAGGCTTAATTCCCATAGCTCAGCCAGGTGCAGTTTGCTTCTTCCTTTCCACTGCTTTTGAGGTGTAAGTGATTGTCTCTCAAGTGTGGAATAGAGTGTGAATATCTGTTCAAAGCTCCCATGACTCTTATTACTAACCACTCTCCCAGCTCTGTCTTTCTACATTTATAACCAAATTGAAAAACTGCATTGGTGGGCACCACTAGCATACTAACATTGGAGATGTCAGGCTGTCTGCTATCTGATGACATATTTCTCAAGATTTTCTACTGTTCTTAGGGACCAGTGCTTATTCATTTGCAAATCACATTGGTGGCCTCTTTATATGGGAAGCCCACTTGGATCTTTGAGATATCATCAGCAGAGAAGAAATGCATTTCTTGATCCAAAACATTCAGGAAAGAGCTTGGACCTGTGATATGTCCACAGCCTTGCATTGCCTTTAACTAATCACTGTCGTTCCTAGTCTGGAGTCCCTCTTAAGAGTTCATTTTATTCAAGGGGTGGATTGAAAATGAAGCCGGTCTGGATCTAAACAAGGGTATTGAATGAGCTCCAATTTAAAATTCAAATTACAGACCCAGCTTTTCTAGTTCAGATCGGCTTGATCACTGTGCAAAGGAGTAGATGGTACAGTCGTTCTCCAAAACCGGCTACCATCAATAAAGCAAACCATATGTTGCCCCCCCCTCCCTCCCCCCCAAGTAGCTCTTCTTTCTT
>JAHREE010000077.1:3326822-3373424 GCA_033628505.1 Tringa tobata | reverse complement strand
CCATCACAATGGTTCCAGGACAGGACAGACTTTCACAGCTTATGATACTGGAAGACATAAATAGTAATATTGGACAAAGATGACAAACTGACTTGGTTACAGAAAACTTGCTTCTGAAGAATGCTTACAACAAGAATATTCAGATGATCAAAACATTAAAAGAGTAATTCTAGATTGAATAAAACATTTTATTGGACTGAAAATTATTTAAGATGTTTAGATGTCATGAAACACAGCAAATTTCAAAACAAAGTGTTACTTCTGCATGAAATAGAAAATTATTGTTCTGAAAAATATCTAATTGATACCCTTATTAATTTTCTCTATTTTTAATTTAAAATAATTATTTGAAATTGAATTAGACATATTACATATTTCAGTTGCAATTTTTACGGCAAAAAAAAAAAGCCAGATACAATGTCTTCTTGATCTCAGCCTCTGTCTGGCCCTTCACAAAATGTTGACTGAATTAATAATAAAACATTCTGCTTAAGTACATAGGAAGTCTTCACATTTGAGGGTTCAAAAATTAAGCTGGAAGTTTAATGGGTATCACATTTTCAGTCTTTGTTGTTTTTTTTTTCTTGAAATGGGATAACCTGGAACAACCATGTGCTTTTTTTTTCTTTCTTTCTTTTTTCCACTGTTTTTTTCTTTTTTTTCCCTTTTTAAATTACCTCATCTTTTCATACTTCAGAACTGAGACTTTTAAGGATCTTTCTTGGGCGACTTAGTCCAGTTCTTATTTTTATTTAAACCAGACATATAAAACTTTGAGAAATTTAATATGAATAAAGCCATACTGGCATCAACTAAACAGAATTCATAGCATTAAAATGGAATGCGGTAACAAAATTTGAGGGACTTGGATCTGATCTGAAATGCCTCTAGCCACTCAGGTGTGTGTATGGTCTCCCCATTTTAATTATTTATGCATAGAAAATACCTAATAGGAAAGGAACAGGTCAGAGGTCAGAAATAACTAACAGTTAATTAAGGTACAATTGAATTCGTGCTGTGGCCTGTTGTAGCCACCGGGGACTCCCAAACATTCATTTCCATTTATCAGTGTTAAGCTATATCCATTCAAACTCTTAAAGCTTGCAAGGATTTTCTACTTCAAGCCTTCCAAGAGCCACAGTTTAACTACTATTTTAAAAGTTTCTTGATTTACTTCAAAATTAAACTCCCACTGAAGCTACTGAGCATCTTCCTATTACTCAGGTCCTTCCTGGTAGGCAGATGAAACACACCCATTACTAGATTCAGTCTCACAAAACAGGCACTCAAAAGAGAGTCTAGAAGCACCAGAAAGTTGTCTCAGGGATTTAACTGTGCAGGACCACAAGTATTAATTTGCAGTGGCACCCTTGAAAGAGAAATGAGATAGATCTGCTAGACCTGTAAACACACACACATACACACACCCAAGGAAAGGTTTTGTGGCTCCTCAGTCTTCCAGCACAGGAAGGACATGGACCTGTTGGAACAGGTGCAGAGGAGGCCACAAAGATGATCAGAGGAATGGAGCCCCTCTGCTGTGAGGACAGGCTGAGAGAGCTGGGGGTGTTCAGCCTGGAGAAGAGAAGGCTCCAGGGAGACCTTAGAGCCCCTTCCAGTCCCTAAAGGGGCTCCAGGAGAGATGGGGAGGACTCTTGATCAGGTAGGGGAGCCATAGGACAAGGAAGAATAGTTTTACACTGTCAGAGGGAAGATTTAGATTAGCTTTTAGGAAGAAATTCTTTGCTCTGAGGGTGGTGAGGCACTGGCCGAGGTTACCCAGAGAAGCTGTGGCTGCCCCATCCCTGGAGGGGTTCAAGGCTGGGTTGGATGAGGCTTTGAGCAACCTGGTCTGGTGGGAGGTGTCCCTGCCCATGGCAGGGGGTTGGAACTCGATGATATTTAAGGTCCCTTCCAACCTGAACCATTCTATGATTCTTTAATCCTGTTCATATTAAAATGTTCCAGCAATACAAAGAATATTTGATAACTTGCAATATTTGATTATTGACGTTCTGAAACATCCTATTCATTATTTTTTGTGGAGGCTGGTGACTCAGGGAGACATGATCCCCTGTTGCTGCTGGATGGAATGTCAGGTTTGCTTCTCCAGCACTTTCTGTTTCTTACAATTTTGCCATCGAAGCTCTGAGAAGATTAAAACACAAACCTCTTACCTTGTGTCATCTGCAGTTTGCAAATAGAGTGGACAAACTGCATAACTTGGAATTGCATTTACTAAAGAACTTCCTTCTCAAGAGGAGTCAGAAATCCAGTCTTGCAGATATCAAGAGCTCTGCAGAAAAAGACAGCAAAGGCCCTAAAAAAAAAAAAATCCTCACTGTGGACGCACAAGTGCTAATTGGAAGCTTCTCTCCATTTCTGTTACACATCTGAGTAGGCTGAGAGACATCTCATTTCCACACAGTTACATGGAGAAAACAGTCTCCATTCAGCTGCTTCTTTAACTCCCCGCTGGGGAAAGGTGTTATGCAGAGTCATTTGTCAGCAGAAGAAAGGGTCACATTAGTGAAGCTTTCCATCTCCAAGGGTATTTAACATTGATATCACAGAACCTGTAAGAGGAAACACCATATAGGTCATGATGTCTGCACTTGAGGGAGGAGTCTTTTATCTCTACATCTTTTAAAACTCTGGTCTTTGTGATATTTTAGTGCTTTAAGAGAGGTAGATTTCTTCCTGCCTCCTACCCCCCCGACACTTCACAAAGTAAAAGTTAATTTGTCATATTTTCAGCATTTGATAGGAATCTAATTCCTAAAACTAAAAAACATAGCTTCTTCCAATTGTCTTAAGCCAGCTACTAACAGGACAAAATTCTCAACTTTTTGACTGCCAGAGTCCCTCACGTGTATCAGTCCCTCCCTGACCCACTTCACCCGTAGTGTACACTCCTCAAACTGAGTTATCATCAGATGAAAGGCAAATGAGAATGATCCAGTGAGAATATTCTGAGTAGCCTTGAAAACTTTTACACATCATTTTACATGTCTAGGCAAATCCTGCAAGGCCTAGTGACCAAAATAGAAATTGCTTCATAAATATCAAATATCCATGAAGCCTTGTGGCTAACTGAAAGCAATCACCTGTATCAGCTACCGTGAGTTAGACCTAGTTAGCATAGTTCTCAGCATAAGCCCATGAACTTTAACCGAATTTCTGCTGGAGTAGATGAAATATGATCAACCACCTGCCACAAACAACAGAGCAGTCTCTGGTGTGCTGAGGGAAACAGAGACTGAAACCATGCAAGAAAAAAAAGTTAATCTTCAAGGACTACAGAAGTGTCCGGGACATGTCTGGAACAAATTGATTGTGGATGCCAACAGCTGTGGTGACAGCAAATCAGGAAACAGCAGCTCGGGCTGATCAGACAAACCACCAATGTGGTGTTTTCCTACGCAGGAAAATTCTTTTAACTCAGGAAACCTAGGAATGAGTACTGGGGTCTTCCCAGGACTTCCTGGTGATTTTGGAGAGGGATCCACAACTCTGCACCCAGATCCAGAACCACCTTTGGAGAGGCCAGGGAGGAGGGAAAGAGCCAAGGAAACCCCATATTCCTGTGCCGGGATGAAGCACAGCATGGTAGAAGTCACCATGTACACCTGCCCAACCTCCCTCTCCCACTCGTGCCATCTCACACACAAAACAAGGAGCTCACACAAAAAATTGCTATGCTAATCTGCCCAATTTCTCTCCCTCATTGCATCATCTCTCCCATAAGACAGGGAAGTCCCATCATCCCTAAAAATCGCATGTTTCTATGAGTAAAATGTTCTTGTAGTCAAATCCACAATACTGCCTTCCAGGCAATTAGCACAGAATAAATTAACCTAGGTGGAGAGCTTAGACCTTCTACTGACAACACTTATTGGAAAGTGTTGGCCTTCACTCCGTGTAGGCCAAGATCCACTTTATGTCATGGAGAAGTGATAAGCAATAGAGGCTTACACTTGCTGTTCTTTGGGATGACCTACATGATGATGAGGTAAAGGAAGAGCCGTTCCTTGTTTCTAATCACTCTCATCTACGCAAACAAAAGATTTGTCAAGTTAACCTGGAGTACTTGAGGTTAAGATGTCCAGGTAAGTGTTGTATATACCTAAGCCTACATGACTTGTTAAGGTTTGTGTAATAACAAACATGTTGCTTCATTTACGTCATGCACTATAACCCAGAGAAAGAGAAAAATCCACAGACTATGCAGGTTCCTTGCAGACCAGAAAAGACTGGACCAGTACAGTTCAAATCAGCCTTTACATTCATAAAGTGGTCTGTGTTCTCTCTCGTAGCTGAGAATAAGGCTGGCTTAACTTTGATTCAGTTTAGTCTGTGACTAACCGATTTTAAAGTAAATCCAAATAAATGTTACCGTTCCTCTGAAACAAGGTGTGAAAAAGGATGCAGCTTTCTCCATTGCTTTGATTTCACTACATAAATTCACACCTACAGTTATATTGGTGTCACGTTCTCAAGGAGCAAAGTCTTTTGGGACTTCCTGTCTCTCTTGCTCGGCCTTATGTTTTCTTATTCTTTTCAAGGTTAATGGCATGATTACCCAAACACAGTGATTTATTCAGCCCTTATTATTCCAAGGAAGTTGTTAACAAGTCATGGATTGGGTGTTAGGTTATTTAAGGCTATTAACAAGACATGCAAATACTCAGGCATGTACTTGTGACTGACACAGGACTGTACTAGTAAAATACATACATTTTAAAGCTTCCCCTGGCTCGAACTCTATGGGTAGCACGGCTTAGAGTTGTCCTACCCCATTAAGGTCTTGATGGCATGTCAATGCTGCTAACTCTTTCTGACTTTTTAATTGCTCTTCAAAGGGTGCTGGCAGCACGCTGGGCACACAATGTGGGCTCAGCACGAGCCAGAGCAGGAGACCAGTTATCAAGGAAGTAACATTATTCCTCAGGAGAAAGCTAATGTCCTGACTGAAGAGGTCACGGAAGGAGGTTGTTTTGTTTGGAAACAGTCAGCTCTTTGGCAAAGACTGGAGGAGAGTCCAAAATAAATTCCCCGAGGCAGAAGCTGTGGAATTAAGAAGGAGGTAGCAGCATTTGCACAGGAGAGCTAAGAACAGGAGTACTTCAGAAATAAGATTTTCTTCAATTGCCTTTTTGCTCTAGGAAATATACAGTAGAGCAGCAGAAAGCCATACTGTAGGAACTAGGGGAGACAGGGAGAGGTCTAAAATCTTCTTATCGTGGTGACCAAAAACTTTATCTACCAAGGGGATTGAGGCCTGAGGAGGACCTGGCTGCCCCCACTACATGTGAGGAGACCCATACACAGGAAGGGTCCTCCCAAAAGCCATGGCAAAAATAAAAACCCTTCCTAAATTAGGAAGCTACAGCGAGGTGTGTGCCTTGTGCCTCCCTATTCAAGGGGAAGAGACACCAGCTGACTAACTTTGGGCCGACTGATTTGGAAGCCAACATCCAGGCCAAGGGCCAGATCATGAAACCAAACATATTAAACATGTAAATTTAGTCTGTCCAGACCTTGCTTTCAGCTCCCAGCCAGACTGCTTTGCTCTGCTTTTCCTCAGAAGGGAGCAAACAGCGACACAGCTGAAATACACGAGACCATTTAATCTAGCACAAGAAGTTTCTTCAGCCCTAGCTGAACACTGGGTGCCAGTTTGAGGAGGACAAGACAAAGGTTTGTTTGCAATGAACGTGGTGGCACAGGTGAATCTTGTAAATGCCTGTTGATTTGGCCTAAATCTCAGAATTAATAATCCCCAACTATTGGGTTAAAATGCATTGTTTGTCTAAAATGTCTCCTCTCTTTCTGGGGTTAGGTACTCTGCAGAGCTCTGGCCTCGGAGGCAGCTGAACACGCAAAAATGCACTTTCAAATGGAAGTCAACTACTAACATGTTAGATGTCTGTTAAAGGGGATGGCTGTTGCATACAATCAGTGCCCATATCAGTACAATCACAGAATCATAGAATGGTTTGGGTTGGAAGAGACCTTGAAGATCATCCAGTTCCAAACCCCCGCCATGGGCAGGGACACCTCCCACCAGACCAGGTTGCTCCAAGCCCCATCCAGCCTGGCCTTGAACCCCTCCAGGGATGGGGCATCAAATATGACAAATGCATGTAGATGTATAATGTTGTATATACGTTCATTTAGTAATTTAAGAGGGAATGCTACAAAACCCAGAACTCTGATCAAACAGCGCTTTCCACATTGCATGCTCCTGCAAAAAGCTGCTGAACTGTCAGCTGACCTAATCCATTGCTAACTGTATCCCCTTTCCCATGATGAATAATTATCCTGCTGGTCCCAGGCCAGGGGGCTGAGACTGCCCGGCCGGTTGTGGCTCCGCCGGCCGTCACGGGGGACACGTCTGCTCCGTCCGTCACCGCCGCAGCCAGTGCACATTCAGCCATTCCATACATTGCTGCAGATACGGGTCAAACGCTCTGCCCTGCCCTGCAAAGAAACCTAATTCCTCCTCTATGATTTCATAAGCTCTGTTTGGAAAAGACCTGTTAGAAACCGACGTAAAACAGCTATCGGAGAAGCAGCACATAATGAGACACGTTATTTCTTAAGACCAAGCATGACAAATATTTTTGGAATACACCCTGTAAAACTCTTCAGACGTTTGGCAGTATCCCTTGAACCTGCTGTCACAAACCCACTTCACACAAGCATCTTGGTTTTCACAGGGGCTACAAATGTCCGTTCACCGCAACAACCTTTAGTTTCCAGTTCTTTGTGGCTTCAGTAAAGCACTGGACTCCACGTTTAAAGCTAAGCATATATAGGAATGCTTCTTAGTCATGGCCTTAAAGCTAACAGTGCCACATATGTGCCCCCTCTGAGGACTTGGCTTTAATCTTGGTGTTTGTTTCATCAGTGACCTGAAAGGACAGTCCAAAGTCCGATCAATGCGAGAAAACAGATGCCAAAAATCTAGGGAAAGCAAAATAAAATTTTCTTTATAAAAATATTCCAACAATGCACACTAATTTTACAGCCAACAACAACTCATCCTTTATCACAGCTGGAAGACTAACTGATTAAAAAGTGTCACATCGTCCTCTTGAATTATTCTTTTATCTACTACCTGCCAGCACACTGACTCACAAATTTCTGAATATATAATGTTGTTCTGAACATTCCTTAATAGAAAGCTTTTCAAATAACCTGCTCAAGTCTAACCTTATAATAATGAAATACTTGAGGACTGCTGCTGTGTTATTATCATTTTGAATATTTGTGAATATTGAAATCTGGAGAAAAATAAAATTGGTTTAAAATACCATATAAATTCCAATATTCTCTTTCAGTCACCTGCAGTAACTGGCCTAAGCAGCTCTACAAATAGACAATGTGCACATTTCAGTTTATTCATTTCCCTAGTGACAGAGAAGCACATTTTCAAGCCTTATATATATATTATTATTTTTTCAATTGGATTCCTACACAGCCAGTTTTGTTTTGTGTGAAATTTACTCCTTCCCCAACATACTCAGAACTCAAAAATCTAGCATAGATGAAGACTGATCTCTCACTCAACCAAGAATGTGTCTTCACCAAGGGCAAGAGCACAAAGCAGGGCTCTGCAGCAGAGACATGGGCATCTGAAGAGCTAACAGAGCCAGCCCCAGCAACTCAGCTAGGACTCTTATTTGAGAGACAATAAAAATGAAGAGTTTAAACAACCTCTCAAATGACGGTGTGCATCCTCCTAATCCCTTTCAGGACATATAAAAATATTTATATTTTTTTTCCAGTGGAGAGGTTCGTGATTTAATAAGATCCTCCTGAGTCTGAAATAAGTAAATAGGCAGCATTCTGATATAGTGTGTGCTGAGTAAAAGAGCATCAGGCAGCAGAGGTTTTAAGTTGCTTTCCCTTTCAACTGTGCAAATCCTTTTCTAACAGCAAATGACAAAGTAATACAGACGGAACTTCTAGCACTGTTTAAGTCACTGGGATTTTGTCACTGATGTTAGTGAGGACAGAATTTAACCTAAATATTGTATAAATCGTTAGCAGTCTCCCTTTGCAGCTTTTGAAGTGCTAAGCCAACCCGCTTTTCAGTTAACAATAATATTTGTCTGTAACCACTTTTATTGCAAGCCATATATTGAAGTAATAGTATAAGCATATAGATAAGTTGTATTTCCCTCTAAAGGTACCATACACATCTGGAGAGTGACAGTTCAAAGCAAATGCCAGGTGGAGTTCGGTGGATTCTTCCCAGCCACCAAGATGAAATGCTTTGTTTTCAGTGTAAGCATTCTACGCCTTTTGAAAATAATCAAACAAACAATACTCAAAACTGGAAGAGCTCCTGCTCTGCAAACCTTTAGCTCGCACAATTCCCCTCCATTATACATGACTCTTGCCCAGTCTTTGCTGTGCCTCACAGACGTGGCTAAACCCCAGAGCTCTGATTCTCATCACGTTCCCCAATGATCTCATCACGTTCCCCAATGACTACCTCTTTGTCAGTTCATGTGTGCAAAGCAGAGGAGAAAGGGAAATTTTGGAAGTCTCATATTCTGACTTTCCTCACTGTTACTTGCAGTCTGAATATCAGGAAGACAGTCATTTTTTGTGGAAATTATTTTGCTAAAATTTAATGGTCAGACAGACAAAAAAAAACCCCAACCCAATCCTAAACCTCAAAATGTAGAGCAGCGGCCTCTTGTCCATAACACAGTGCTCCTGTCCTTCAGAGAGGCTAACCAGTCAGAGCCACAAAAGAGCCAACTCAAGAGCTGAGGAGCATATTGTGGCTCAGGCTGAGCACCCCATGCCACAAGCACAGGGGGAAAGATGCTGATGCTTCGTCATGAATGCAAGAGCTATAGGCACAGTGGTTCGAAGTGGACATGGGGGTCAAAGGAAGGATTATCCTCATCAGTGCATGAGACATGATTATCAGGGTGCACAAGAGATTATTAGTAGCACAAGATGCAAAATATAGTGCTGTCAAGATGACTAATGGGGGAAAAAGCATAGACAAAGAGTTTTGTGACCCTACAGAGTTGGGTTTTGAGCAAAAGCTGTGATTATGAACAAGTGAACAAAAAGGATTTTAAACTATGGGGGGAACAAAAACTTCTAGATTGGTTAGAAAATGTAGAAACTGTACAATGACAAGGCAATCAAAACTATTTTGAGTGTAAGAAAGAGATAAATGAAGATTACTTCTCACAAAAACTCTGAAGATCAATGCTACCTGAAGAAGAGCAAATAAATGCAAAGTAAAGTAACAATGAGATTTGACAAGTTTGTAAGTGGGTGATAATAGGGAGAATTTCAACACTGTTACTTCAAATATTTTGTTGAGGAATGATGAGAAGGTGGCCTATCGATGAGGAGACTGAGAAGACAGTGAGGATTTTTATACCAGAGAGACAGGAATAAAAAAAAGTATGGAGAGAAATTATGCCAAAGTATTCCAAAAAAATAGTGATTAAAGGAGTAAGTTAACTCTATAGACAGTATGAGGAGGAGAGGTATTTAATGAAGTAGACTGAAATGAGAACATCACTGAAGGCAGACACTGAAGTGAACATCTTGAAGGAAAATACTGAGATCTTTTGGAGGAAACACTATTGCCCTCCTTCCAGCACCTGATATTTCTGATGTCAAGAGGTGACAGAAAGTCTGATGAAAATCTACAGCATAATTTCCTGTTATTCTACTTATATGTCTCCCTATTTACTCCTCGAACCTGACGTGCAACTCTTCACTCCAACTGTTGTGTGTGTTCTAAGAGTTTTACTGTAAAATATATAAGCACTTATGGTAGAAAGTGAGAGAGAGGTTTTATGAAGTGTGACATTGAAGTGGAAATATTCAGAATGTTTTTTAACATAAACCAAATTATTTCAAATTATAACACCAAATGTCCTCTAAATGTCTTTTGAATTGGTTTGTTGTCTCTTGGCTCCTTGCCCTTGGAAATCTGTTTTGGAACAATTTCCTCCTTGTATCATTTTCTATGAACATAAAGCACAAACATTTAAGTAGTGAAATTCTTTGCTACATACTGTACAAGGATAAAACAATGGGAGAGTTAGAAGCCACTGTGTTGTGTGGGAGAAAGGTGAGTCATTGCCATGAGATAAAATTAAATTAGTACTTACATAAGTTCATCATAATGTTCACTTCTTCAGCATCAAAGCTGATGACTCAGTATTTGTTTATAAAGGGTGTTCGTTACCATATAATACCTGGCAGTCATCAAAGACATCTTATATCTATCTATATCTACTTTTCATAGATCTCTAATAAGATTACTGCATTTTCTTTATCATATATAATTATACCACTTGTGATTCCATCTTTGACCCATCACTCTTCACAGCCTTGTGATGAGAAATTAACAGTCTCTTCTAAATTCTTTAACAAATATCTCACACTTTTTGAAGCAGAAATAAGGGGAACAATATGTAAACTGTGCTATCTCACAAGAATGTAGATCCATATTTCTCTTCCAAGAATAAGAAATAATGGATCAGAGATATTTCTTTTGCATCACTATCGATAAATGTAGAAAGTCAAACAATTAAGTGTGATTTACTAAAGTTTTGATGAAGAATTCTGACAGGAGATTAGTTTGGTTTATTGTGAATTGATTGTTCCCAATAAATTAATATATTTTCTACATTACTTAGTCTCAAAGTAATTTTATCATAAGGAAGTAACTTTGGAAGTAAGTAAATGCAGAGTTCAGCTCCCTCCTGCTGCTCCAAACGTAGCACTCCTGAAGTGTGTTGGACGGTGCCTCGAGTTTCCACTTCCACAAAAACTCTGCCCAAATCATCAGCATTGTGAAAACTTAAAGGCTGACCCCAACTGAAGCCTACAAAATTACTTCTCCAGAAATAAAGGCCAACATCCAGCAGAGGGGTTTTTTTGATTCCTAGGGCTGTACTCTGATTTTGCCTACCTGCTTGTGCATAATGATTCTTGCTAGTGAGCTGCTGACACCTTCCACCCTCTACACTTTCCCTCTGAGGTCTTTATTTCCACTTTGACTGGATTTGGAGTTGCATGTGCTTGCACATAGCCCTCTGCTCTTCTTTAAGCTCCCAAATTCCTTGCGATTGCAGTAGGAGCATAAGTGCTGTCACTGGATCTATGATAAAGCATCCTCTTATGGAGAAAGGATGAACTGATGCACACACAGGCATTTTGCTGGAGCAGCTGTGTGACAAGTTGGTGGCCAAGATACTTTCAAGAACCTGAGGCCTGCAGGAGAGATGGGGAGGGACTCTTTATGAGGCAGTGGAGCAATAGGACAAGGGGAATGGTTTTAAACTGAAAGAGGGGAGATTTACATTAGATCTTAGGAAGAAGTTCTTTTCTGTGAGGGTGGTGAGACACTGGAACAGGTTGCCCAGAGAAGCTGTGGGTTCCCCATCCCTGGAGATGTTCAAGAGGAGGCTGGATGGGGCTCTGAGCAACCTGGTCTGGTGGGAGGTGTCCCTGCCCAGGGCAGCGGGGTTGGATTGAGATGATCTTTAAGGTACCTTCTAACCCAAACCATTCTGTGATTGATTCTATGATTCTAAACAACAGTCACTACAGGAGGCAGGCAGCCTGATGACTGTTAAGTAGGTGTTCCCTTTGCTGTGGTTTTTTATTTGACTATTGACAGTGTTCAAAAGACAGATAGCCCACAGAGTATAAGATAGAAAATACAAACAAAGGTTGGGTAAGAATATCACAGAATCATAGAATCATCTAGGTTGGAAGAGACCCTTGGGATCATCAAGTCCAACCATCTACCCTGCTCTACAAAGTTCTCCCCTACACCATATCACTCAGCCCTGCATCTAAGACTCTCCGGCTTAGACTGGTTGATCAGCATAACCATAGCTGAATAACACTTGAGAGCAAGAAAAATAATACAGTGATTTTAATTTTTTGTTTAAATTATTTTTTTTCCAAAATAGAATGTATCTAGACATAACTATTGAGGAGCAGTAACTGTCCTATGTCTGTGCCATGACAGCTTCTCCATGTACGTTGGGGCCCCTCCATTTCTGCTTTTTTCTGGGTTATGCAAAACTGACACTGTTTTCTGTAAGCGCCATGGAAGGAAAAGTGTGTTCTGGAGGAATGTAAGGATTGGTCCAAAGCCCACTAAAGTCAATGACAGTCTTTCCATTGACTTAAATGGGATTTGAATCAGACCCTAAATGAAGAAAGAAGGATCTTGGAGTTCTGGGCTAAGGAAATAATTCCATTGGGAGTGGCATGGAAAAACACATGAAGGTGAGAGCACTTGAAGAAAACAAAAGGAGATGAAAACTTGGCGACTGCTTCGGTATTTTTGGAGGTCATAAAAACCGATGGGCTTTCTCTGATGCAAACTCACCCCCCTCAAAGCAGGCTGATTTATTCCTGTGTCAGAAACATATCAAGCACATATGAGACCAATCTCCTGGTTTTCTTCCTTCATTTGTGCTTCACTTCAAAACTGACTATCACAATGGAAATGACACAATGTTGTCAACTCCTCCCAGAATGTCACCTAATTTATCACAGGCAATTTCAAATAAGTGGTTATCCAACTTTTCCATTTCTTTCAATTCCATAAGAAGCAAAAATTCCCCAATGCCCCTAGTGTCCCCATATGGCCTCTCTGGAGTGATCATTATCCAAAACTGACTGTTTTATTAGCTGCTGAGTTTTCAGATCCCATAATAAGTGCCTCAGAAATGCAAGCAGTGCTTCTACGTAAGTGTGCCTGAAAAACAGCTGCCAGGTGAACTGAAGAAATGCATATTACAAGGAATCAACCTCTTAGGGAAATGTAGGTATTTAAAATAACACTGATAGTGTTTTGAAGTAGCTGATAAATCGAAAACATCAGTTTAACATAATTAAAGCAGAGGAAGAAAAAACATTTTGTTTAGATTAATGCAGAACAGCTGCCTATTAAAAAAAAAAAACACACCAAAAAATCCCTCAAAAAATAGGGAAAAAAAAAAGAAACCCAAAAGAATTCAAAATAAAATTAGACAAGAGCTGAATGCAAAGTGCAAAATTAAGCCAGGTCAAGGAAACACATCAAATCAGAAGTGAAGCTTTTGAAAGATAGATGCAGTCATGTGCATTCTCATCTTGGAGCGGCAAACACAGAAGAGCAGCCAACGTTATTGGCTCCTATGGGAACCCTGCAAAATATTGCAACTGGTCTCTGAAGACAGTTCTGCTTTTCTAATAGCGTTGCTCTAGCTCTATGCTGTGGAACGGATTTGGATACAGGAGCCTTCACTGGACTCCAAATTTTCTCTCCTGGTATAGATTAAGTGTGCTGCGAAGACAGAGCAGGCATGCCAACTAGCACTCCTTTGCAGCGTGCTTCATCTTTTAATTTAAGGAAGACTTGCTGCCACAAAAGATTTAACTGTGAGGCAGGAGCAAGTGAAAAATTACTCCCTTCTGCCATCAGTATGAAAACATATCATTGCTTTTGCGGATTGGATTTCTCTTATTTTTATATTTTGAAATATTCCCGTTTAATATGTTAAATATTTTTAAATAGGGAGGGGACCAGAAGGGAAATATTTACATTAGGTTCAAAAATGTATAGTTTTATCTTCTGTTGGCAAAATGAGAGTAATACTGCTTAAAGTGCTTAGCTGGTCCAGAGAAACAGCACATGTTGGGCCACGGTGCTGTTCTTCCCATGATGCGTCTCCATACATGGAGCACCTTTGAGTGTCATGGACTATACCAAAAATGCAAGGAGCATCCTTGCCTTTTCTGGGACCCATTTTCCCCTTTCTGGGTATTCAAAAGGAAAGGTAATGTATGGCTTTGCTTCTCCTATGTAATACCAACTGTATGCCTCCCTCAATGTAGAGACTTAACTGCCAGGTGGGGAAGTTCCTGCTGTCTCTTTCTGTGATGATCTGCCCCAAGGCCACACTGATCCCAGTCCGAAAACCCTAAAAGTCCAAAGAGACTGAAAGTCTCAAGCCAGTGATGACTCACCTTATGTTTGTGCTCTACATGAGAGGTGGGCTCCTATACTAGTCTGCTTGTTTTACAGAGTGCTGGGTTTTGGGGTGTCTCTATTAAGGTGTCTCCTTTAAAAGCTGTTTCACTTCGGAAAGCTCCAAAATTCACCTGAAAATATGTTTGTTCCCCTGGTCATCAAATTCTGAGTTTCTAAAATTCTTCAGTTACCTACTTCCCTATGTAACTGAGAGAAAAAAATGAGTTTTTCAACATCCATATGTCCTGTCACACAGGTTGCTTTAGGTGTGGGAACTGAACTGGAGAGAGGAACTCTCACCATAAAGAGTATTAGGGAAAGGAGAGGATCACTGAAGAAATAAATATCCTTGTGTGACAAGTCCAGGCTTCAACCTTTCTCCCAGCACAGTGGAGGAGTCATAGGGTAAAACTCCTTCTATTTCTTGCCCCTGCTGATCTTCCAGGGCATAGGAAGACTGGTTTCTTGTGCAGGGCTAAGTCCTGTCTCTTGGACAGGCAAGCCAGGCTGCTCCCAGATGAGTTCTCAATGGACATTTCAGTGCTTCGTTGACTCCCCTTGAAATAAATTTGCAATCATAATGACCAGTCAGTCTCCTGGAATCATTTATCTAAATGTAGGAGCCTTCAGAGTGAAGCCTCGTTGTTTAGACTTCCTGGAGAAGGGATGCTACAATTACCTCATCTTAAGGATGCTACTGAGACAGATCTGAACAGTTGTATCCTACTTCTTTTTACTGTTTACAAAAGAAGCCTAGATGGCTACACCACAAATGCCTCCAGATGGAAGAGAAGAGTTCTACCATAGGTTTCTACTAAGATGAGAGTCATAGCTAGCACACAAGTAATCTAGGAAGTGGATGGGGACACATAATTTTGACCATAACCCCTTGCTGCTGTCTGCTGCATTTGTAAGTGCAACAGAAGGATGAAAGGCTGCAGAATCCCTGAGATCCTTTTGGTCATTTTTCTTTTTTACCTTTGTATTTCTTATTGAGTTTCACCATAATTAAATACAACAGTTCTATCTTTTTGTAGTATGACAAAAATTTATAGAAAACTTTTTTTTAAACAGATCATTGGAAATGACCAAATAACCATGTCTGAGAAGAAAATTTCATTTTTTTAAACAGCATAGGATTTAAATACCTTACCACTTAAATCTAGCTATCCAGCAATAGGCTGCCATCCTAGATGATATGTGTGTGTGCACATGCATATTTGTTTATTTATTTATTAGTCAGAGCCAAGTATTGACATTGTAAGATCTTGGCTGGTCAGATAAAAATCTCCTTCTTTGTCAAGATTGGCCATTTCTCAAGCCACAGGAACTTTAAACAGTTTCCTGGCAGACACTGAGCAAGCAGGTTGAAGTGGGCAGTGTGATGAAAGGGGAGACCACCCCTTTAATCCTACAGGTTGCTGAAGTCTACAGTAGGTTTTTGTTTTTTTCATTACTTGTTTGTTTATTTTATTTTGTTTTTCCAATCTAGTTAAATGCATTACAGAATCTGCAAAGAAAAATGTCTCAAAAGAGCTATGTGCCATATATTTTATTTTTTTTTTAATTATATTTTTTCAAAGCAAACATTGCATATTCCTCTTTCTGGTGGATACAATGTCTGCATTCACACCTGCTCCATGGCTATACCAGTCTCCAAGTGGAAACTGGTTCAGCCAGTAGCCTGTAACTGGACTTCCATGGAGATCTGCCTGTATAATGTTTGCAGTCTTGGGCTCAGATCAGACCTGTAAAACCCTGGGCTTATGTGAAACTAGCCCTATGGATGCATGCATCTGTAGGGAAGAAAACAGAAATGTTCCTTGCACCTCCATAATGCAAGGGCTCCCTGATGTTCATGCCAGCAATAGCAGAAGCTGCTGAGAAAGGAGTTGGTGAGGACAGGGACAATGCATCCTTTCAAAGCAAGGCCCAGAGCTCTGGCCAGGCTTCTTCTTGCATCTGTAGATGCTGGGCCTGTTTGACTTCTTTCATGATATAATGAAAGCACCACCATTAAGGTCCCATCACTAGAGGGACACATGCCTCTAAGAACCTGATGCGAGATAGCATCTATGAAATCCGGATGTGTCCTCTAAGCTTTGCCCAAGCCATCAACAGGATTTTCCTGCAGAATTAGAAGGTGGTTGGGGTTTTTTTGCCAGATTGCTGAAGGGCCATGATGGCAGGGCTGGAGGACAAAGGTGTACACACTCCTGTGCAGTGGGGCAATGTGAGGGAGGAGACCAAGATGGAGCTGGACAAAAGGTTTGTCTACCCACCTTGAAGCAGTTGTGCAGAGCCCCCAGATTGAGTCAGAGTCCTGCAGAGGTGCCTCTAGGCTTATTAATCCTGCTTTGTAGCATTTTTAGTGGTAAAAATGAAAACTTGGAAAAAATTCTGCTGAAGGTAACTCATTTCCATTTCATTAACTTCCACTTGGACCTAGGCTTTTATAAAACAGGATCACTTTCTTATTGGACTCACCTGGCAAATCTGAGGACTCCAAATGCACAGAAGACAAGTGGGAGGAGGAGAGGAGAAATCTGCAATTAATCAAAATTAATGGCTACTTTTTTGCCCTTCTTTTCCTCAGTTGTACTTTATTCACTACTTCTTTGGCTTTGTTTTCCCTTAGGAATGTTCTTTTATTTCTGTCATCAAGAATACATGGTAACATCACCTATCAAAGAGGTCCCAGGATGGCATATTTTAAAATATATTTTGCTAGAAGCATACTTAAATTCTGATTAAAAGAAGAAAATCTTAACCCAAATCACTGCAGTCCAACACACTAAGTGCATTTTTGATGTAGGTGGACTTAAAACCAGTATTGGTGGTGAAAACTTGCTTGTAGATTTAAACCTTAAATCATTACACTCAGCACTATTTTTTTTTAACTTTATTAATCACAGCCCTATATTGTGAGCAGTGAGTACTAACTCTTTCCCTCCAAAATGCTCCACGTGTAGAAGGTTTGTGCAAAGCACGGGCCATCACAGCCAAATCCCTAACTTTCTTTTGGCTTTGCCTCAAAAATTATTTTCTGTTTCCGTGTCCCTGTGCTATTCAATCCCATGAAACCTTGACTAAGGTAATCTCAGATGAAGATTTTAATGATTTTTCATGATGAAGATTTTTCATGAACCTTCCTCCTGGAAACCGGTATTGCTACAAAAGTAGTTGAGAACTACTAAAACAGCAACTCCAGCAATGCTATTTCTCTATTCTTTTTTTTTTTTTTTCTTTTTGATGAATGCGTGATACTTACTCCTTGTGCCGTGCAAGTGTTCCACGTGCTCTCCAAAGTTCTCAGATCAATTTTAAAAATTTCTGGATATACACCAACAAAGTTTCTCACATCACTGAAATAAGGCAGGAGGATTATTTAACCTGTCAAAGATGGGTTAAAAATTCTCTTTAGCTGTGACAATATGGTGAACTCTAGTTACCTTGAATAATCTTGCCAACAAAGATACATCTAGAATATGCCAAATCTGGCCCCAAGCAGGACAATTCTGGAAGAGCTTTTTGTAGGTGTACGAATGACCCTTGTTTTCACATGAGCCATCAAAAGCCAACAGAAATCGATGCTCCTAAATCACTGTGGTACTTTAGAAAAATCCCACCCTTAATGAGCTCCACAGCTTAAACTGGGTGATGGTTTGAAGGATCTGCCATCATCTGACAAATTACAAATTTCTGCAAAAAACCCCAAACCTGCAGAAATAAAGGACGGGGCAAATCAGTGCATGTCCTAACAAAGGAACAGGTAGCAGTGCTGACCTGGCTGCTCCCACAACAGCCAGGGAATAGGAAAGCTCCTGAGTGGAGTCTGGAGGAAATGTTTCACCACATTTCTGAGTTGAAAAAAATATCGGAATAAATCTAGGGACTGTCTTTCTTAACAGAGCGAGATGTTCTTACAGCAATATATAGCCAAATACATTTTCCAAGTAAAATTCCATCTCTTCTTCAAATCACTGGCTCACAGATACTCAGGTTTTGCTTATAAAAAAAAAAAAAAAAAAGAGCTGTAGGGAATTATGCTCTTCACATGTGTCTGAAATATTTGGGGTCATTAAGTTAAATGGTTTGCTTCTGCCAGATACCAGAATTCAAAAGAAGAAGAGGGAAGCATTTTCAATTTACCTTAGGAAAAAAGGGAAAATAAAAGCGGAAAAAGTATTTGGTGCTTAGAGAGCATATATCTTTAAATGTGTCATTTCATAATTAGAACAAAAATTCTATCTTCCCAAAGAAATAAACAGCCCATAACCCTCTTCAAGTCATATCTCTACAGCACTGAGATCAGCACAAATACAGAATGATGAGTTATAGCAGCATAGAACAGACTGATGATATATAGGTATATATACTATGCACGTACATCTCTGCAAAGACATATTAAAATCTAATTGCAGGCTTCTTCAAGTATTACATTAGAGATAATGACTTTTTAAAAAATATTAATGTAATGCTCTTTGAGATAAATTACATCTCAATGTTCTGACCACATTGTTTCAAGATTTTCAGTGAGGCATTCATATTTTTTTAAATTTTGAATACTTTTGTTTTGAAATTTATTGTTGTTCTTGAAAATTAAAAAATTGCAAATACCATGCTAATATTACAACAAAATATTTCCTTTGACATTCTCCTTCTTCCCCCCACCTCCAATTTTTAGGAAAAAACGGTTCTTGGATTTAATTTTAAATTGACCAGATTTCCTAAATCCATTGTTACACGGAATTTCTGATCTGTATACGGATTCAGCATGTCTATATTACGGATTCAGCATGTCTATATGTATATAAAAGCAAATACAAAGACAAACCAATAAGTACACCATTAATCACCCTCTTTATAGAAAAATATTGGATTATATTACTGTTACACTTGACCCTTCCTGCTATTTTACTCTGTTGTAGTAGTGCTCCCGTGAATTTTATTGCATGTCTGTTAGGCCTTCCAAACCAAGAAATAAATTCTCAATAACTGTCTCAAACTGTCTGACATTTTAAAGTGCTAACATATTTGAAATAGTTTCCTATATCCTGTGCCCCTCTGCATTTTATTTCATGTCTATGTCTGCTGCTAATTAGGACCATCTTTTTTCTTCTTTTTTTCATTTCCATTTGGAGATCTTACAATTAAACTTCACATATCGCTTTTCTCCAAGACCCTTCTGTTGTACAATTATTGGTTTTATAGCTATTCAGGTTAATTTGACTACATATGTTTTTTTCCCCTCTAGCAGAGGTTTGGTGGGGTTTTTTTTGACTGAAACTATGAACAAAGGCTGGTTTAAATTTAGACCGAGGTAATAGACATTGACTTTATTTAGTTGGCCTATAAATACTGCTCAAAGATTTATTTCAATTATAGTTTTCCTTTCAGAGCATGTATTTTATTAACACTATGCACATAATTTTGTTTAAGAAACAAATCGCTTTCAAACACTTTGTTATGATTGGTATTTTAAAAATAAAATCCTTGGTGTATTATTCCAGTGCTTCCCTGATATTATACGCTAATGAAAATTCAGCTAAAAAGTTTCCTGTTGAAACAAGTTACTAACGGTGAAAAATGAAGAATGAATTAAACAGCTTTTGCAAATATCTCCAAATTCAAAGAAAAAGGAAAGAAAAAGCAAAATTCTTAGGTTCAAGGGCACGTTTTAGTTCACAGAAAAAAATGTTCTTCTTTCTTGAACTTGCAGATCTGTCTGAATATTTATCTTGGTTCAATTGCCTCTTTACACTCTCTAGTACAGATTGGCCGTCTAAGTGTCTATAGCTCTGCCCTTTACAAGAACTGCACTATTTAGCTGGAGCAGTGGAAAGATGCTGAAGAATATTTTCAGTTTGAAAGCATCGTTCAGCCTGTCTCCCGATCCGCTTATGTAACTTAAATATTTTTAGTGCCTGGGAGTTCAAAGCTGCTAATGTGTTGTGTTTCTGAATGACAAATAGGACACACTAAAACCAGCATTACACTGTTTTCGTAAGAAAGTTTCAGGCAAATTCATGCAGCTCTAAGTGAAACCCTACCCTGCCTTTAGCCATCCAAGTTATTTCCTTCCTCGTAGAGAGGGCTGAATGATTCATTGTACCCAGGTTCTCTGTTCACTGGTAGGTATGAAGCTGACGTGACTACAGAACGCAGCCAGAGAACAGAAGCTCTTCTCAGGCTGAGAATCTGAGACACCCAGCAGCAGCCGTGGAAAGGAAACTTTCCTCCTCGGGATTTATTCATTATGTAAGGTCTTGACAGCTGACAGAAATGGTACCCATTTCCCTTAGCAAGGTGTCGGAATCATATTGTTCCCAACTGTGGCAACAGCCAAGCAATTTTTCACCAGGAGATCCGCAGTGAAACTGGACCTGCAGACTGATTGAATAAGTAAATAATTTCACAAAACTGAAATATTAAAATGACCTATTTTAAAGGGGGTGTGTCTGCTGCAAATTAAGAGACTGAGTAGAAAAGACTATTTTCTCACTCTATAGCTTTACCCAAGCCAATGAAAATCACATATTCAGCTCATTCCTCAGACTGAATTAATCCAAGGACACAACTAAGGAAGTGACTGACACTTGTAAGCCATGACCCCACACCTCACCTAACTTCAAACCACCTAATTATTAAGCACCATTTCCAACCTGCTCTCTTGGACTCTGTCCTTAGTTTGCAAAGAGAAGTATGCACTTCCGAGACCCCTCTCTTTGGGTGAGGATGATCATCTTCTGGAGATGGTCCTCTCTCTTCCATAACTATAGACGAAAAGCAGTTGACAAAGCAAGCCAGGTTCTTTACTCTTTGATAGCCACAGTTACATAAAACAAATCTCTATCCAGTCTACCCATCTGTAGCATTTTTTTTTTTTTTTTAAAAACCCATTCTTCATTCCAATATCTTCTATTTTAATCATCTTTTCTTACTACTCCAACTAAAGCAGCACAGAAAGTGTAGAAACTGGAGTGGGGATGAGGGAAGAAAAAATCCAATATGTGGCTGGGTAAGGGGAGGCACAGAAACAGGGAAGTATGCCTATAGAAATCAGGGTTGTGTCAAAATGAAGGAAATAGAAAGAACCATAAAGCTCAAGCAAGCTAAATGTAAAGTCAGAATATGACACGTCGAAGAAATGTCTGAGAAGAAACTTGCAAAAACCATAAGAATTTATAATACATCTTTCTCAAACCTATCAGGAACAGAAAGAGTGTAAGAGAAAATGTAGAGCCAAAAGAAGCATTCACAGAATATAAGACTATAGCAGAAAAAAATATTTTTTATATATAAGTATAAAAACATATAAGTTCACTGTAGAGGATCTTGGGAGGAACTTTATGGAGAATACATCAGAAGTCCTGCCTGAAACTGAAATTCCAAGAGAAGAAGTTACAGAACTCAGAAAGTTAATAAAGGACATCAATGTGCTTCTCTAATCATTGTTTATTGCAACATTCCATCTAACTCGTCCAAAAAGAGAAAAAGAACTTTTTTTTTTATTTATTTATCTATCCGAGATGTCTACGAAGCAGTAATAAAACATAGGACATCTGTGTTGAAAGGCAAATTAACTTTGGACTTACTGGAAAAGAAATTGCGAGGAATTAGACTGAGGGAACAAAGCGGTTGTTTTGCACGATAGACGGGCCATAGAACCTAGTGCTCATATGGTGTCCATGCAGTGTTTGTGCACCCAAAACACAAAAGGAGATCCTTTGTGTCACACCGCCTGTTTACATGGCAAACGAATAAGACCATCTGGTGACCATATACTTTCGCTATACAATCAACTTGCACCACACTTATGAAGAATTTGGAGAGTATGGCGTTTTCAAAGATTTGAGACCTGTGGTGGTTCACCCTTGTAGATGACCCTTAGACTCGAGACATGGAATAAAATGCAAGGAAATAAAGATTCTCTGAAACTCTTGGTGTGGAGCTCAAAGGTGAGAAACCTACCTTCACTCAGTCATCAGGATAAAGGATTCAATTCTGGAGTTTAAAACAATACCTAGCTTACAAATAGTATCTCTGATGTTAAATTTTTATCCTTAGTAAGTCCATTATTAACTTTTTAATTTATAACAGTTATAGATTACAGTTATATAAGCAATATAATTACATAAGTTATATATTTATAATTTATTTATTTAGAACAATTTATTTTACCTTTTAAAAGAAGCTATTCTTTGATTAATTAATACTAAGTGCATTTACACACATTTTTTAACAGACTGCAATATGGGGCTTTATTCTCCTAACTATTGTCATAATTTACCATGGCTTACAGAAAATATATTGACCTGAAAGTTTTTACCCTAAGAAGGCTGCAGTGCAAAACAGAGACTTCACTTTAGATTCAGTGGTATCTTTCCATCATTTTATTAATTTATGAGAGAAAAAAGACATTCGTATTAGAACCAGATCCCTCTGGAAGAGACCACCTGACTTTGTTGATAGATTCATCTCCTTTTTTTATGCATGTCTACACTGATAAACTAATTTATAAATGTGTAACACATAGGTACATACTTCAAAGTCATCCTGTTATCATGAGAAAGGGGAATTCAATTAAAATGTGTTTCCATTGATGACATTAAAGACAAAATTGTTCCACGGGCAGCAGAACAGGTAAAGCTGGATTTCCTTTGCATTTGTTGACATTTGTGGTGTCATAGACCACTACCATAATCCACCATGTATCTCTACCTGGTTTCTCTACCAAACTCATTAAAAATACCTACAGAAGGTATCACTTCCCTCTTGTATCATTGACCAGAACATCCTACTTTTCTTTCCCGACTTCCGACTGTTTGGTTAAGCAAGAGCAATGTGTGCTTTCACTGTTCACATGGTTTTCCTTTAAAATCACAGCATCTGAATGTCTCTAAGACTTTTCCCCCTTATGTAATTTGGAGGAAATTGGCCAATGGACCAGAAGGAACACTGATAAATGGACTAAGAGTGCATTCTCATCAACTCTATTTCCTTAGGAGACTAATTACAATTTTTCATGGACTCCACAAAGTAACTTTTAAAGGGATATGGACATCTTAAAGAAAAGGGGACTAAGAATCCTCATACCTAAGTCTCAGTCATCTTAGAATTTGATATTAGGATCCTGGGAGGAAAATGGGTAAGTGTTCACCAAAACCAAACTTTTTTGCACCTTGCATGGGATTTACTTAGCTTCCAGGGATCTAAGGCATGTGATTTCTGAACACAGGAACAGGCAACTATGTGGAACACTGCATCTCTGTCTCTCTCCCTAGTGAAAGCAAACTTCACGTCTCCAAATACAGGAGTGTTTTATCTCTTGAAAACTTACCATTTCCTAGGAGCTGTTACTGCATCTGGCCTTCGGAGACACGTGCAGGAACTCAGGTCAATGTGAGTCAAGGGTATTTCTCCCAGATGTGAGAATACTGTGGCAGCCTGAGCCCACACAGATGCCAGACTTCCATATACATCCATACATCCATGCATATAAGCACATTTGGGAAAAAAAGGAAACATCACATACATCAGCAACCTAACTGCATGCCTGACCAAAAGAAAATTGAGGCCAGGATAAAAATACAGTGCAATTGAATTAGAGAAAGTACAGCCAAGGGTCATTTAGGAGGTTAAAAGTTTTTAGTGGAACTCAGACTAGAAGTATTCCTGGCTTTGATAACAGCAAAAATGGGAGAAATAACAATCCATTCAAATATAGCAACAAGCAATCGATCTTCATCTCTTCAAACAAGTGCTACAAACTGTAGATGAAATATTACATCTTTACTAACCTTGGCTGACAGTAGTTGAATATTAACAGCACACATTTGCTCAGTGCACACACTCCTCTTGCCATAGTGAATAGGCCAGAAGTGTTCCTACTTCTCTCTTAAAAGTAAAAGGGCTTAAATATTGATGAATAAAGAAACCAAAATAAACAGCCCTTACAAAAAAAACCCAAAAAACCAACTCCCTTCTTCAAGCTGCTTAATTTGCCGTGTTTGAAAAGAAAAATGAATAAATCTCTGCTTGACTCGCCAAGACATGAAACAAAACTATTCCAGGAGACGCCCTTGCTCATATCTGAGCTGTGGGTATCACTGAAGTCCCCTTATTGAAGAGGCTCAGTTATGAGTGTTTACCTGGTATTTCTACAGAGCTACATCTCAAAAAAGTTAAGAATTTTTGTATGTAAACACAAGTGTTTTAACACACTCTTTGGAGTCAGGAGCTCTCTTCGTTAGCAAAGTCAAAACAAAGTGAAGATAAAGGGACAATAAAAGGTAGAGGGGACTAAAAAAAGAATAAAAGGCACCATCTCCCCCAGCAAACAAGTAGGAAAGCCAAAAGGACCTGAAAATTCACCACCACAGCATTTTGTTTAAAAATTAGAAGGAAGTGGCAAACAGGAAGAAAAGCAACACATTAAAGAAATAAAAGCAATAGCCATGTGGTCAATTTTTTCAGACATTATTCAGGGTTTCTGTTAGCCCCATGCCAATATTACATACATATAGCCATTTTGCTCTGCTCCTAGGTATGTGCAGTTCACTTTGAATCACATTTCCCAGCACATGGGGCTGCCCTTGCCTGAAGACATACTGAATTTTTTTTTGTTGGAAATGCAGAAAAACTATGAAGCTCATTATCTTTAGAATCAAATAAAAGGCCAAAGAGAGAGACAATCCTAGACCCGAGGAGAAGAGAGAGTCTTGTAAACTTCTGAAATATGCAAATGAGATTGTGTATCAATTGTGCAAAGGAACAGAAAAAGCCTATTCCTGCAACTAGACACTAGACAGGTCTCATTTATTCTCTTTGAGAGAATGTTTTGTATGGTATTTGGTTTTCTGCTTTGCTTCAAAGATTTCCAGACGTAACACTGCAGAGAGAGCTAAATGACCATTTCTGTTTGTTAAGGTTATAGGTATCTATTTTGTTTTGCTTCTAGATGGAATTACGTATAATATCTGTTCTATTAAAAATAGGACAATTGTTTTACCAAATGTAAAGAAACAACTTAATGTTTAAAAAGGCTGTTAACAGTTGCAAATAGGCATTTATTTTTGTCATCAAGTTACACATCTTGTGGAGATTCATAGATTTTGGAGCCAAAATTGTCCTTCTGAACAATATCATATGACATATACAGGCCAACAGTGACTGAAGCAGTGCCTGTTTTTTTTGGTTCATCCTGTGTCTTACAATTACATCTATCTGAGTCCAATTTTTCTCTCTCTGAAGGGAGAAATCTTTGCTACAGGTGCTTTTTTGGCGGGGGAGAGGAGAGTGTTTCATTCTGCCATCTTCTTCCTCAGCATTTTAATTGTCTTTCTTTCTTTAATTTTCCTGTTTGTGTCCTTCCAAATTGCCCTGATTTCTCAACTTTGCTCAGCAAGTCCCCTCATGTCCTAGGACACACAGAATTTCCCCCATTCCTGTAGCATTTGGTAGTTTCAGACTGTTCTCAGTGTTGTCTCCCATCCTTTCCTCAATTCTCTTTCTGTTTTCTTTTCCAGCTGCAAGGTGTTACATGTGTCACAAACTCGACAGTAGGTGGAAAAATAAGGATAGAACAACAAGATGGGATTAAGAGCAAGAATAAAATAAAAAATAGCAGATCGGGATGAAAAATTCAAACTTCTCATAAAGATATTTGAGGTTGATTCCCAAAGGTTACTCTGCTTCTGAGGAAGTGTAGTACAGAAAATAAGATCCTCCCAAATCCTATACAGCATTAGGATTAAGAACATAGTGAATAATGAGTATGGACAATGCAAATGAACAAGAACCAGCCCAGACACCCATTGCACTTTTGTTCATATGAGGACTGAGGGGAAGTTGTGAGTTTTTGTAAGGAAAAAATAGGCAATGATTTTCAACTCTTCTGCCTATTTGTCTTTCTCTTCAGGCATCCACTGTGGACATGAGTATATGATGTAATTATGGTAGGCAAGTATCTGTGCAATTTACAGGAGTAATTCACCAGGTTCCATGGTCAAATAAATCTGTGCTGTTGGAGCTGTGACAATGCATTAGCTTCTGCCTTAGCAGAACAAGTGCCACATATTGTGTCTTAGGTGCGATTCTACATCAGATCTGTGGTCATTACTCTCCTATAGTTGGGATGGTTCTGTCTTCAGTTTCATAAGAAACTTTCTTAAGAAAAGAATTTTATATGGAAAGTTACACCCATGCCTTTTATCTGTAAACAGATTTGGCTGCCAACAACAGTCAAACATTAGTTTCTACCAAAAGTTTCAGCTTTTCCAGATGTTTCTTCTTAACAGGACGTTTAGACATAGTTAGTAAACACAATCAGTGGCTCTTCATCTATTCATAAAGAGACAGAAGGCAAAAGGAAACAAAGACAACTTGGTCCAAATTAGGGTGATTTCAGAGCAAAGCTAATCTGCTCATTGAAAAATAAATACTGACAAAAGTGGAAAAGGAACTAAAAAGACTTAGAATACCCTAATCATGGAATGCCATATAATCCTGGAGCAATGTAAAGCTTTATGATACCTTCAAAAGGCCATATTTTTTGCTTAAATTGTACAATGTGGAAGAAAAATGTAATTCATTTTTCCCATTGTTGAAGCAATACAATGTTTTCACAGCACAGATTAAAATAAGACATTCATTATACTAGACCTTCATTCATTGTTAATTAGCTATTACAGTGCTGACATGTTTTTTGCTAATTCTCCCCCTAGAAATTGGAGCTTGGAGCTGGCAGCAGAGAACTTCACTGACAGGAAATCATGTTCATAACAATGTACTACTGGTTACAGAGAGAAAAACTGTAGAAGGATTGTGAGTATTTCTCCTTTGTTTTTCAAATGCTTGACTCTTGTGGGATAGAGGGCTGTGTCCAGCCATAATTTATGGCAAATTTGGGAAAACCTGAGGATTTAAGATCTTGAGTCTATGCCACAATGTAGTATTGTCCAATACATGCCCTGATCTACATGGTTGCAGGAGATGCTTATCTTAGCCAACGTGAGTGTACATGATATATCCCATCTGACCTTGCAGCGAGAGCACAGAGTTGATTTAATGACCAGAGCACAGGTGAAGGAGAAGGCAAAGCTTTCACCTCTCCATTCCCTGCTCCTAATTTCAGTATAAAGTTTACTGAACGTACCTTCTACTGCATAGATATACCCAATTTCAGATTGGGTATAGACAGAGATTTATTTTGGCAGAAGCTGCCTGTCCAAGTCCAATGTCTCACTCTTAGGCAGCATAGAACAAGTTAGGAAGGCAAATATTTTCAGCTGCAGCAGAAATGAGCCTGGTTTTGCGCTGGAGTACCTGGTGAAACAAGATAACAGGTCTCTCACCAGACCATCCTTCCCCAAGCGACATTTTCCACCTGTGGAGCAATCTAATTCCAGCTACAGCTTTCATCCTCTATGTTCAAAATCCTTGGCAGTCGACTACAAGGGTACACAAGAAGTGCCACAGTTATTGTGATGCTCCATGAACATACTGATGAGGTAAATGTTTACCCATTCCTTTTCAGAGAAGGCATACTTCATTGACAGCAGCCTGTTCTGACATTCAGTGCCTATGTTTTGGATAACCTACTGTAAACCAGTAGCTTGAAGAGACTTCTTGCCCAGAATTATAAATGATATTTTGCTAACATTTACAACACATAAGAGTGTGAGCTGTTCTTTTTCTTATCTTTTAGGATGGCTCCAATATCCTTCTCATATTTCTCTCAATGTAAATTCTGTTGACAAAAACGAATCCACAAAACTGTGGAGAGAAAATGGACTTTGAATGACTTTTCCTGGGGCTTTATGTGGGTATGAAGACATGAATCAGAGGGATTCCTATCATCACAATTCATCATTACACTTGGCTTACCATTTTCTGTTTGAGCTTTTTTCTTCTATACCTTCAGGATGCAGACACATCACATTGTGCTGCAGTGCATTCCAGGGTCAGAGCACTGTAGCATGACTTACAGCAAACAAGACACTTTTTTACTTGCTCTTCTTGAATAATTGCCTTTGAGCATCTGCTGTGTGGAAGAATGTTAATGGAAGTCATTTGAAAATAAAAAGAGATATCCAGATTTCCTTAAAGGTTAGAGCCATATCTGAAAATTGCACACATGGAGTATAGTCTCAAAACACACATTTATCTGCATAAACATATGTATTATTAAATAGCTTACAGGGCTGACATCTTTTTCTGAAAGCAGAAGATTATTGTCATGCATGTGAGAAAAAAATGTAACCTAAATAATTCCAGCAAATCCTATGAGTAGAAAACAAATGATTGGATACAAGAGGAATTACTCCTATTTTGACTGTCAGGTACTATATTACATGTAAAATGTAATTCTTTTTACTTATGGATAAAGTTGACTGGTGGTTTGGGTTTGTACTGTTTGCCATGATCCATTTTATTAATTTTATTTGCAATATAAAAAGGTGAGAGGCTCAATTAACAAAAGTGGAGTCATTTGCACAAATCTACTCTCATCTTACGAAGCTGCCATTCTCACTTTATTAACCAACACACTGTTTTTATGCCAGCAGCATGCAGTCTCCAAATTAACTCATTCAGCTCTGTTTTCTACTATAAGGAATATTTTGGTTGGTGCTAGATCACGGATGGTTGTCTAAAGTAGGCAGCACTGATTCTCAGAGGTGGCCCGTGGAACACCAGCCGTAACTGCGCAGTTTGCTGCTCTGTTCTGTGAAACAACCCTGATTGCAGCAGCCAAATATTTCTTTTGTCCTTGGTGTTTCTGGCTGTCCTTGCCATTTTTAGAGTTTGAGCTGTCTGAAGGATGAGGTACATTTAGCATAGCATCAGCATCCTCGTTTACTAGAGCAGAGAGCTGCTGCACAGTAGCTCATGATTCATAGCTGCCATCCCATTCCTGGACACACACCTGCCATCTATGGGAAATATGGCTCCAACCTAAGACTTCTGGTTTATTTTCCAGGAAATCCTGATAAAAGTTATGTGCATGTGAGACGCAAAGATAGTGAACTAGTGAGCAGTGCATCCAGAATGTTCTAAACACAGTAGACATGTTATGCAGATCAACTTTGTAACACACATCCATTGGCCATGAGATGCTGCACATGTGACACAACCCTCCACAAATAAAGATATTTGTGGTTTTCATCACTGTCAGGTTGAAAAGATCTGTGGAAATCTTCTACCTAGAAGAGTTAAAGCTACCCTTGATATTTATTTTTTTCCCCACAATTTCCCTTCCTGACACCTTTCACTGGCTTTTATCCTAGGAGATAAGAACAATCTACTAAAAGGAAACCTTAGAAATGTCCCAGAGAAGTGCTGAGTGTCCACATTGAACTACTCTGAATGACACAACGGGCACAAATTGAAATGCAGAAAGTTTTTTCTGGACATCAGGAAACACTTTTTTCTGTGAGGGTGACTGAGCACCGGCACAGGTTGCTCAGGGAGGTTCTGGTGTTTCCATCCTTGGAGGTGTTCAAAAGCCATCTGGATGCAGTTCTAGGCAACTGGCTCTAGGTGGTCCTGCTTGAGCAGGGGTGGGGTTGGACAAGATGACCTCTGGACATCCCTGCCAATCTCAATCATTCCGTGATTCTGTGGCACGGCCTTTCTACACGCCTCTGATCTGTGTCAGGCAGGTACAGTGTTTATTAACATGGGAGATGTAGTTAATTAACACTTTACATCATCAGCACATGTAAATAATGTATTGTACCCTAACACCCGACTTTAGAGACAGTGGGTTGTGAAGAGCGAAATTTCCAAAGATTACAAAGAATCTTGAAGTAGGTAAAACCTGTATGTGCCCACAAGGACATCTGGGAGATCCCAGTAGTCTATCAACAGACGAAGTTGCACCTTCGTCACAATGCATTACACAGCAAGAGAATTAAGTAGTCCTATTGTCTGAAACTTAGGGACATTTTTCTTGGGTAAGTGGCACAAAGCTCACAAACCAAGTAATGAGATATGAACTGAAAGGATTAAGCTCTCTGCATAGCTCCTCAGGGGAATAGGCTTGACAGGTTTGAAAGAAATAACAAGAAACCTATAGGCACACCCCCTACTCCCCAAATATACAGATAGCAACATGTGAATAACGAAAAAAAGATAAAAAGAGCAACAAATTTACTGACAGCACTGAGTGACATCAGAAAAGCTTTATCATAAACACATGCTGTTTATGCTAAAGAAGCTTCTCTCTGTAGTTTTTATAAATAGGATCCTTCCCTTGATAGCTCATTTTGGAATCATTTCAGAGACTACTAACTTGTTTTGTCAGGTTTGTAATTATTTCCAGAACTCACATCAGCTCCAGTTTTAACAAGCACTAACAAGGTAAGCTCTAATGTGCCCCAAACAACAGACATTCCCAGAGTCTTAAACCCACCCAGTCCTGCTTACATTGACATGTGGTGTCATTTTTCCGTCATATTAAATTTAAAGTAATTTTGAAAAGAAACAGCTCAGAACCTACTGCACCAATGAAGTAGAAATTGTTTCAATGATGGGAGAAAAGAACTGATTCAAGGCTAGTTAAAAAATAACCAAAATTTCCCTTATCCTTCTTTTCTGAGGTCTCATGTTTTGCTGCATTTCTGCTTTGCATATTTCCATTCCCATGTTTAGGTTATAGAGTATGGCAGGCAGGTATGAATTTGTTTATGACTGGTCCAAAGGGGAGAACTGACAAGGAGAAATTATGTGTTGACTGGTCTATATTCTTCTCACACTTCTATTTTAGAGCAAAAGGAAAACCTTTCAGTCAGCAGCATTGCACTGCAGGATTGTACATACCCGTAAGACCAGATGTCTCTTCATTTTTAAATATTTTTTTGTGTGTTTCTTTTTAGTAAAAAACCTGTTGTTCTTACCATATCTGACACGTATGGAGGCGTAGTGGCACTAGTGTGCATACATTAAATGGTATTTTCAATGGTTGTTCTATTACTACCAGATGCCTGATTTCAATAACTATATACCTTATCAATTCCTTCCATATTTCATGGAAAGAAACCCACCACTACTGTTTTCTCTTACAATCTTTGCATTCAGAATATATTAGTCCAGTATTATTTACTGTAAATGGAGTACAAACTTTTCTTTTCTAGGGGTCCTACACAAACACCAAAAGCAGTACAAGACCTTATATACCTGGGAAATTTCTAACAGATACCTGACAAGGAGGATGGGCACCCAGCATTATTTTTCAGACCTATTTGGTTTCAGGTCCCAGCAGTGAGGATGAAACGGGTTGCATCTGGCTGGAGCTCTTGTAGGAATTGAGCAGTAACAGTTTTTAACCAGCCACAGGAATCCACCGGGTGGAGACCGGGTTCAGAGCTCTGCCAGCCGGAGCATCCCAACATCTCCTTCAGGGATGGAACTCCCGCCTGCCTGACGGTTATGGAGAACAATACCAGGAAGTATATCAAGCCTTATGAAACATCTGGCTTGGCATCTTGATATTTTTATGATAAACTGGGAAAGGGGGGAAATAGAATTTGGCAAGTATTAAAACTTTTCTATTGTTGCTCTACGAGTAACTTTCTCCTCTTGTTTTATTCAAACTATAATTCTGTGTTTGTAGAATACTCTCATGAGTGATACTTTATTTAATGTCAAAAGAAAAGTGGTCATTTTGTTTCTCCCCAAAAGCTAGAATCTTTTTGTCTACATCAGATAAATATGATATTTATTCCCATATGCAAAACACCGGAAAAAATTCAAAGTCAAACTCCATTGGGATTGAAAAATATAGCAAGTGCTGTCCTAAGTTTGTTCTTCAGTTTCCTCATTAACTACTTTTCTTTATGACTTTAGGAAGATGTGGTACTCATTTTTTGTTTGTTTGGTTTTTTTAAACAGCTAATCTTTACTTTTTACCCTGGAGTCTTCGGTTCCTGTCTGTGTCTTCTAACAGGACAGAGATAAAAATGTAGATGTATGAGATATAACTTCAGAGTCTCATTGGTTTTATTGTAGGTCCATCTGTGACCATATAAATGTATTCGGGTTTTTTTTTTTTGACAAAATGGGCATTTCAGGTATTATGAAGCCTGCCTTATCTTGCAACATATGAAAGATTGCAGTGGAAAAACTGCAGAATTTATCACATTTCAGCTGAGGTAGAATAGACTGCATTGGCATTGTGGATTTAAGTACTCAGCTGTAAAATTTAGCAATTAAAGTAGTATCTACCACTATTATTTTTCATAACTTTCCATGGGGGACTTTCTGCAAAAGCTGTGCTACTTCCTGAATGTCACTGTTCACTCCACATGGAATTAATAGAAAGGAGCTGGAGAATTAAACTCAATATTGAAAACAAGGGACAACATTAACGATCTCAGTGAAGTTCATAACATGAACTGTAAAGAGAATGCTCCTTATTCTTTTCCTTAGAAAGGTGAAAACTAACCTGTGTGTTTACCTCTGCATTTCCACTGACCAGATTTCATTTCAAGCTATAGATGTAAATTCAACATAGGATTCTAGAGCAGTGACAAGCATGCACCATGCTGATAAAGCTGAATAAGGGATTTGTAAAATCTGCCCGCTGAAGATACTTGCAGCCAAGCCCCTCCACTTTTTGAGGCTCTGGGAGAAGAGAGATATTCTTTTAGTAATAAATTTCCCTTCCAGGTGTTTACCCCAAACTGGAAGAAATTGTATAAATTTGAGCTTTTCCATGGAACGGAAATTTCCAAAATATTTTGTTTTGGGAGAATGAAATGGAATATTAAAAAAATTCCAAGCCACAGAGCCAGCTGGCCAAATATCTTAGACAGAAATCACACCAGACCATAGATTCAGCTGCTCCTAGGAGTGGGGAGCCCCATAAACCAGCAGGGAGGCCCACTTTGCCCGGCTGGCAGACTGGAGTCTGTCAGGGATTTCAGCAAAATTAATGTGTTCCTGCAAAATGATTTAATTTCACTGAATCAGAATTTTCCAGGGAAAACCAATCCAACAGAACTTTTGTCTAATTCTATTGTTCATGCTCTACGTAGGAATAATTTATTGTTTGTTTGCCAATGGCCTCCGTACCCTTTTGCAGAATTTATGGTCACATCACAATGGGTGTCTGTGTTGCTATTGGGTAACCCAGCAGATAGGGCATCCACAGACCCTTAAATGCACTATTTCCCATAGAAGTACCTCTAGCAAAGGGGAAGGAGGAAAATTCCATGTGTCCCCTATGTCTTGAGGGTTATTCTTGTCTTGCCTGTGGCTGAGTATGAGAAACGAACCTGTACCTCACTAAAGAAGGAGGTTATTGAGCCCCAGGTTTAGTGTAGGATAAAGAATATATTTTTGAGCTGAACAAAGAAAAAATTGAAAAAATGTCTCTGCCGCTGCTATTATAGCTTCAAAAAGCTCCAGTGTATATTTTCTTTTCCTCCCCCTCCCCAAAATTCTGTTTCTATCACATTCCCTTATAACAAAAGCCCCTGTCATTTGTATTAATGCCATTTAATTTATATAACATGCATATGGGCCTAAACATAAGCTCTGAGACTCAAAAAAAAAAAATAATCAAAAGGCAGAAGAAGTTGCAAGAGATATTACAGAAAGCTTGGGAAAAAAAATCAAGTATTGCATTTATAATTAATGCTAGAAAGTCAAAGATGAACAAGATAATAACTTTTTGCAGAATCTATTAGCAAGGAGTTGAAGATACCAAGTTTTGCTTGATAATTCCAATGTCAAGTGGTAAATGTTGCAGCAGAACTCAAAGAGTGGAAGGATGATTCCCTGATCTCAGCAATTAAACTTCAGGAATCTATTAAAAGGGCCCTGAAGAGTGAAATTTCTCTGCTTTGTTTTGAAAAGCAAAACACTGATAAAATGTATTTGGTCAGGAAGGTGTGCAATCATTCCATGTTGTTTTGTTGGAAAAGGCATTAACAGTTGCAGTGGTCGAGTGATGTATTTTTATTTTTTTATTCTGTGCTGAAGAGTTTTGACATGGCAAATATTTTTTACAGTGCAGGTATAAAAATGGAAAATCTTTAAACCTATCTACTACTCTTTCTTGACATCTTCTTTGAAAAGTGAAAGGTAACAAATGAAATTATTGAATATTGTGCCATTTGACGAATATGACAAACACATGAGTTTCTCAAAAAACTTAAACTTTTCTTCTCCATTGGAAAATACAAAAAATTACTTAAATTCAGCCGTGGAATCTGAATGTGTGCCTGGCTTGTGGAGAAGGTGGTGTTCTTTAGACCATTTGTCTCTTTAAGTTTAAAAGGTGGTATACACTGAACATTTGTCCAAATGAGATAAATATCTGGGAATCTGCTTTTATCTGATGGAGAAATAAGTGAAAATGAGAGAAACCCCAGACTGCAGATACCAAAAATGTAATCGACTTTTTCCACACTTCTTACACACTAAAGAAATATAGTATTGGTTCACATAATGAAAATGAGCTTATTCACAGGGCAGCCAAAATTTTAGATTTTACCTTAGTTGTTGCATGTTCTTATTGTACTCCTAATATTTATAACTTTAAATGCCATGATTTGGGTAAAAAGATATATGTTGACAGAGTCAGCAACTTTTTAAAGAAACATAGCTTATGTTTCAATGACCCTATCCTCATTTTTTCCTTGAACATTCAAATTGTTCTTATGATATTGCATATAAAGTTTCCCAGATGTTAAGTCTGTATAATCATAGAATCATAGAATAATTTGTGTTGGAAGGGACCTTTAAAGGTCATCTAGTTAGTCCATCCCCAATGCAATGAACAGGGACATCTTCAACTAGTGTTTAATTATGCATAGAATTTGTGTAGCAGAAGTCATCACCTTCTTGGGGGTGCTATGGAGAACCGAGAGGGATTGCAAGAAATTCAAGTTTGGGCATGCTAGCTCACATGGAGTGTACCTCAGGTGGCCAAAATACCACTGAAAAACACATGAAGTCCCTAGAGCATGCCCTTCATATTAGTACTAGCAGGGTTTCACTGCTAATGGTGTTTCAGACTCTTATGATTCAATACTTTCAACAGATACTATGTACTGTGATGCTCAAGGATGAAGGAATGCAGAAAATAGATTATTCTATTCATTTTCCATGCTGCAAGCCATAAAACAAATACAGACTTTTCTGAGTGTTTCAGCAGGTTGTACGTGGGCAATATTTTGCGCTACCTTTGTGCATTTCAAATGAAATGGTCTCATGGAAATACTTAACAAAAGAAATTGAGAACTAGAAGGAATCCAGTTTTCTCAGAAAAGTAGAACATTATCAGCAACACAGCAATTGTTCAGTGGTCTGACCCCTGTGAATAATTTCAAACAAACTGAAGGAAATGAGATTTTATGAAGGATTTAGGTTTTATGTGTCAGATTTTAATCATCTAAACCAAATCAAAATTAATTAGTATAGAATAGGATATTACAGTTAGATCCACACAGTTTTGTGTGTATCCATGAAAACTAGTCAGTGTTGGTACAAACTCAAGCTAGTAGAGAAGTTTTTTTTGCAGTTTATGGGATATTGGGCGATATAAATTATCTCAATGTGTTAAGTCAAATAACTCTCTGCCATTGCTTATGTTTACCACATATTGTACTCTCAATGTCTGACAAAACCCTTGTAAACCAGCACCTTTTCTAAATGTTCTGAATATATCTGTTAATTCCAGAATTAGCTGAGTTCCCTGAAAAGATATTTAAAATATTTGTTTTCTTTTTAAAGTAGAGAAGATCCCCAGGTACAGTTATATGTACTTTAATATTTTCATATATTAAAATTTGTTAGTATAAGTTATTTTAAGCACATACTTGAGAAGAAAGGGGAAGATCCAGAGCTGAGTCAGGTTTTTGACTTGCAGTTTAAAAAGTGCAGGATAATCCCTGCCTTTGTGGAGTCAGTGTCAAAGGACTTGTTGACTTCGGGGAAGTCAGGATTTTACTGTAACAGCTTAAAAATCTTAATCCCCTGAGCTCAGATTTCTTCGGAATTTCGGAGGCCAGTCTTGGGAATTGCAGAGGTAGAGGAGTGAAGCCAAGCGAAGCTTGGGCCAGAGGAGGCTGATGCAGACAAGGTGATGGGGGTCACCTGCTTCAGAACAACTTTATTTACTTTTCTTCTTAACTTTCATCACCAACTGAACACCTTTTCCCGGGTACTCACTTCAGCCGGGTTTGACTAAAAAAAAAGGCTGATAAGTCCAGAACCAGGACCGACTCCCCACTGCCAAAGTGCAGCTGGAACACAGTAACCCCAGAAAACCAGACTACTCCTGGAGTCATCAGGTCAAAGTGTGAGAAAGTGGTGAAAAGTACAGACAGACTAGTCATGAAATATGAAGATAAAATGTTGTTTGACCACAGAACAACTTTCGGAGAGAGGTGAAAAGCAGTTCAGGACCAAACTCATTTTACAGTGTTCAGCTCCCTTCTGTAAAACCATTAGTCTCATTAGATATTTTTTCCAAGTAATATTTCTCTTTTAAGAGCAAGGACCTGAATAAATTAAATTGCTTTCTTCTCATTAAAATACTTTTAACTTGTGCACAATTTTTTAATCAGCTTTTGCTCCTTTACAAGAGACAAATGTCACAAGAGAAGTGGAGGCAGATGGAAAAGGCACAGTATCAATGGCAAAAGTAAAATACCTAATACTCAACAAAATGATATCTCATTTGAAGTGATCTGTATTTCAAAGCTGACTAAGTATGTACATTAAACTGTACAATAGGATGTTTTCTGAAGCATTCATTTTTTTCACATTGAAATACACCTTCATTGACTCATATATTAAAAATATATATTCAAACTTCCTGCAGATTTTAATTATTATTTTTTTTTAAAAAGAGGATATATATTATATGGCATACTTGCATGCCATTCCTAAAATCAGTGTCAACAAGTACTAGAATTATAATTACTAAGAATTACAGAAAGGCTTACTAATAGGCCAGAAGTCTAACTTTTCAGAAGAAAAAGAAGAATTCTTCTTTTATTCTTCTTCAGAAGAATAAAACAGAGCCCAAAGCAGGGTTTGGAGATGGGAAACATAGGAAACCTAGGAAACATGGCAAACCCTGGTCTGTATTTCTCTTCAGGCAGAAGTTAGAACACCTGTTGTGAGAAGAAAGTCTCCATAAAATTAATCCCTATGAATTCCCTACAAATTCCAAATTTACAACACAGTTTATCCAAAGAAGAGGGCAAGTTGGAGGTAGAAGCAGTTTATTTATTACCATATTTAAAGATAAAGATTGACTAAAGTAAAGTTCATCAGACATCAATATATTTATTTTTTACATTTTATGAATTAGGAAAATGATATTTTTTAATAATTCTTATATTATAAGGGTGCAGTCTAGAGATTGGTGAAACAAATCTAGCAGTTTGGGGTCAGATTCTTTTAATTCAATCCATTTCAAGCATCTGAACCACAAGAGCAATGCTTACATCATAACAAAGTGAGACAGGTGAAAGAAAATGCCTGGAAAGGCTAGGAAACTGTATCGGCATGAAGAGTTTTGGTAGGGCATGAAGAAAGAAAAGTGAAGGAAAATGAAATGACAGTTCTTTTGGCCCATGAACAAGACCTGATTTTTGAATTTCCAAATTGTAAATTTTTTGGCAAAGCTGAAGGTCCTCTGTATAACATAGGGCATTCTTCTGCAAGGGACTGTTTTACTTCATAAAGATACCTTAAGCATTTTTGTCGATAGTCTCAAGACACCAAGAGAAATTATTAGAAGCAAAATCAGGAGCACATATTCTCCATCCAGGAATCTGATCTAGAAGCCGAAACCCATGGTGGTATTAACAGTGATCAGGAATAAGACTCTCAAACTTGAATGTAAGAAGTTCCACCTAAACATCAGGAGGAACTTCTTTCCTGTGAGGGTGGCAGAGCCCTGGCAGAGGCTGCCCAGAGAGGTGGTGGAGTTTCCTTCTCTGGAGACATTCCAAACCCACCCAGACACGTTCCTGTGGGACCTGCTCTGGGTGGACCTGCTTTGGCAGGGGGTATGGACTAGATGATCTCCAGAGGTCCCTTCCTACGCCACGTGGTTCTGTGATTCTGTGATTCTGACTCTGTGCTTTGTGCGTGGTTAAAGAACAGAGAAGATCCGGACCCCAGAAAACAGGGGCTTGTAAAGGGAAACATACCTCCCACTCTGAAGCTGATAGAAATCTAGTCAGTATTACAAATATCTTTCCTCAGTGACCTTATCACCCCAGTCCAAGGGTGAGCAAGGACCACAGCACTCTGAAATGCATGAAGTTGTTGGACTCTGACTTTTAATCAATGTCAAACAAAAAGTGAAAAACTTTTTTCCCATATTTGTAAAAAGGGACTCAGCTACAAAACACTGGCTGTAGCAAAAGTACTCTCTCTTAGGGACTTTGAAAGGTACATTTGTCTGTTTACCTCCATAAGATGATCATAAATACATTCACTTAAATGCTCCCTCTTCCTCCAATGTCTTCCTAAGCAGTAAATTATACTGCGTCCATAGTCCTCTAAAGCCTAAGTCAGCTTCCGCACGATAAAATTAATGAGCGGTGTTGCTAAGTGCCAGGTGTGCCAGCCTAAATGAAATGTCTCACGGAAGCTCGGACTTTGGACCATTAACTGTGGCTAATCGCTCTGGCTATTTTATACACAGAGACAGATGTCCCTCCAGAACTGAATTCAGTTTTTTAGTGTGCCAGGTACCAGGAGTTACTTTAAAAAAAAAAACAAAAACAACTTTATACATTGCTCTGAAGGCTGTCAGATAATGGGAGTGGTGATGCTGAGTCTTTCACATTTTATTCTGATTTTATTCAATAATATTGCTACTCACTGTGGCTGCTGAAGACAAGAGAGAAGATCTATTATTTTCTTTCAACTGGCTAAATTTACATGAGCTTCCCACACACGTCTGTGCCTAAATGCCTATTATCTCCAAAAGTACACAAAATATGCCAAGGTACTTTGTTTTTTTCCCCCTCCAAACAACTTGCGGCCCTTTTTAAAGTGCTCTGGGGAAAGAAAATGAAAGATGCCAGATGACAAATGGTAAGTGCTCATTGCTTAGCAAACATGCTGAACAAATATCACCAACCTGCAAAGCCATTAAGTACAGGAACTCATTCCACTGAAGCCCAGAGCAGGAAGACAAATAAAGAGCTAGCACTACACTCATGATAATACAATTAAAGGCAACCCAGTTATATCTAAATTAAATGGGAAAAGACATTTATTTTGGTGCAACTATATTGTTACACATTGCATTATATTATGCTTGAGTATTTAATTTTAAGATAATGAAAGGGACTTTCATTATCCCCCAAAGCTGAGGGACTTGGGTCTTTTTAGTCTGGAGAAGAGAAGGCTGAGGGGGGATCTGATCAACATCTATAAATACTTAAAAGGTGGATGTCAGGAGGATGGGGCCAGTCTTTTTTCAGTGGTGCCCAGGGACAGGAAAAGAGGCAATGGGCACAAATTTGAATCTAAGAAGTTCCATCTAAAGATGAGGAGGAACTTCTTTCCTGTGAGGGTGGCAGAGCCCTGGCAGAGGCTGCCCAGAGAGGTGGTGGAGTCTCCGTCTCTGGAGACATTCCAAATGCGCCTGGACACGTTCCTGTGGGACCTGCTCTGGGTGACCCTGCTCTGGCAAGCGGTTGGACTGGATGTTCTCCAGAGGTCCCTTCCAAACCCATGGGATTCTGTGATTCTGTGAAAAGACTCATGACAGAAATGGCACCACATTATGAAAATTAATGTGACATAACGAAACAAAGTAATGAAATAAACTCTTATGTAAAACTTTCATGCACTATTTTTACTTTCTGCAACAAAGGAATGGACCATGATTTCAAGTAGAGTCGATTAATTATCATTCAGCTGGTTTACTAATATATACTAATATTATTGATATACTAATATACTGATATTTACTAATATATAGTATCCTTAATCCTTGAACCATCAGACACTTTATAATGTTACCTGCGAGCTAACAAGCACCACGTACTTTACCATCACCTGTATTCAATGTCAGAACAGAAGGCGAGAGAGTTGTCACAACAATGTGTGGAAGGCAGGGAGGAGACCTGCCTGTCTGGCTCTCTGCCAAGGGCAAACTGCTTGGAAAATTAGGAGCCTGCCAAGTTCATTGAAGCCACGGGGTCTGTCTGTCATAATGAAGAATTTAGGCACGAGTCAAGGGCACTTGTCTGAAAGCAGAAATGATTTACTTTTCCAGCAGCAAAACAATGTCAGGTTCTCAATAGAAAGAGACTTGCATAGAAGAGCATACCTCACTTTCAAGGTACAGTAAATTTGTTTTAGCAGTTCCATCCATGTACTATTTTGATAAACAAATCTTATGTTTTGACAAAGTCAATCTATAGCTCTGTTATTAACCAACAGAGGATGATTTGCAAAAGGTAAACTGGCCACCTGACCGATACAAAATTTTAATTTCAGGGTAAACCCCTTGAATGCCCTATCACTGGAGGTGTCAAGGCTGGATGGGGCTTTGAGCAACCTGGTCTAGTGGGAGGTGTCCCTGTCCATGGCAGGGGGTTGGAACTAGATGATCTTCAAGGTTCCTTCTAACCTGAACCATTCTATGATTCAATGATTGCACCTGAGTGAAGCCTCCTTTACTGCTGTTGCTTACTGTAATGAAGATTTTTGATGTTTTAGCTGCCTTTGAGGGGCTTTGTTTGATTGTCAGAGTCCAGGCCAGAATAGACTTTGTTCTACACTTCCATAGGTGAAGAACCTTGTGCAAAACACCGAGTTCCTGATGGGGAGGTCACTGCGAGCTGTTTGCTCCCAGCATACCGTAACCAAAGGATGTGCTGGGTCACCCAGGGGTCTGCAAGTCGGAGCGAGAATTGCAGTGTGATGCTCTCTAACCCGTGTCACTCTGCTAGGACTGCTACTGCTGCCAGGGGGCCCATATATAAAGCACAAAGTGCAAGATTAGGAGCCAGCGGCTAAAGAAGAGTTTGGATCCTGTTTGAGAAAAAAAAAAAAAAAGAGAAAGGGAGAAAAAAAAAAGGAAAAAAAAGGAGATGAAAAAAAGAGTATTTCTTCTCTCTATCTCTCTGGCAGAGTTAAATACAAAACCGCCTGCTGTGGTCAGTGGTCAAGTAAGGTTCAGAAAATCAGCACAGATTCCTCCTACACAGATAAATGACAAGATATGGATATTCACCCCTTACGCCCACGTCATTCTTGCCAAGAGCTCTGGAAAGTGGTGTACACAGACGAAGGCCAGTGTTTACTGGAATCTGCTGCGAATTGCAAGAGGATACATATATTATTAGGCCTCAGAACATTCATTGGCTCCATCTGGGGAAATAGTTTCCATACTCTCAATGCAGGCTGTAGCCCCCGAAGGAAATGCTGCAAAGAAAACCATTAAAATGAGTAGGAGCTATACTTACCACAAAGCAAGCCAGTGAAGTCACATATTTGACAGTAAAATTACAGAAAGCAGGATGCTAATCCGGAGCGCTTCCAACCCAGAGTTACTGTCAGATAACTTCCCGAGGCAGGTTCTCTCCCAAAGTCGCTGTTAGAAGTGGTGGTGGGTTTAACTTCCCCCAGAAAAAAAAAAAAAAAATAATAAAAAAATCAAAACAATATCAAATGGAGAACAGGGTTGTGAATCCGCTTTCTTTCCTAGTGATTCCGTTTCGGTCTGTAGAACAAGTTCTGATTAAGCTCGTAAAACAGGCTAACTCACAGGTAGCCCCTTTCTGATCTTCAGCCAAATGCAGCTGTGGGTCAGGCAGGGGGTCTCAATAGCTTGTTTGGGTAAATGGCACTGGAACATCTGTCAACATCTGGCAGTCTTCTGAGCCCTTCCTGGAAAAAGTAGCTTTTTCCGCACTTCTGTGTATCCTTGTCATCGTGTGATAAATTTTTGGACTATTCTGACATTGTGAGTTTTCAGAATTAACTAGTCTTTATTCAATCTGAGAAACAGCAAACATGTTCAGGCAAAGCCTGAATAATAGAGAAAAAAAAATTTTAGGTACTATAACATTTTTTTTCATATATAGAGCAATTTCTGCAGCATTTTCATTTTCTTTAGCTTAACACCCTTGGTGCCCTTTACATGCTTCTTGGGTCTGAATTCTTTCTTTCCTCCTAGTTCAGTGAAACCAAGACAAATATCCATTAAAAGGCTAGATCGCTGAGTTAACAATACCATTCAATTATAGACTCTGAGAGCAGGAGGAATTTCCCCGTGAATAATGCCTTACTGTTGAATTAACATTAAGATGTTGAGGGAAAATAGTCACCCCTATCACATAGTTTACATTGGAAAAGGTGAGTACATTAACATTTCTAGCAAGCCACAGTGTTATACTGAGACGATTTTAATATACAGGGAATAGAGAAGTAGCTAGGCACATTTTATGGAAAAAAAGTGTCAACACGGGCATATGAGCCAAGAAATACTTATATTCTTTCCTTCTCCTCCCTCCCTTTCTTCCTCCACCCCAGACTTTCTCTTGTCTTAGGAGTTTTTATTTGTTTATTTCATTTTGTTCCTTAGGACACAGATAAGTTTTTTAAATAAATCCATCTGCTCTGTAATTGTTGCATATTCTCACACACAAGTGTATGTGGGCTATGTCCACATATGCTGATTCTCAACATTAGCACAGGACATGGGATGAGAAAATTGACTAAAAAAAGAACAAGAAATTAGAGAGCTTAAGTTTTCCCAATCCATTACTTATTCCTCTCACTAAATGCATTAGATAATGATTGGTAATGAAATAATTTGGCCCAGGTTCTCAAGTGCGTGTGCCAAATATCAGTGGCCTGATTTTCAGAAGTAGGAAACTCTCTCCAAGACACACAGACATATTTGATGAATATGTAACATTTTTAGCAATGGCAAAAGTTGCAATGTCTAGATCTGCATTTAGACCCCACCAAAGCTAGAATTCAGTTTGGACCATACTCAAATTTTGGCAGATTTTCATTTGGAAATGAAGTCCCATCAGATAAGAAAATAACATTGTCCGAAAAAAAAAAATATAATAAATGCTCTTACAAACTTCAAGTGTGTGCCCTGCCAAGACTCTCCCTGAGTCAAGCAGCTCTTTGTCATCTGTAACATGTACAATATCTTTGTACAGGTTATGGATTTCTAGGGGGGTCTCCCTGAATCTCAGATAGCAAACTCTGAGCGCAGAGCTTGTCTTCTTTCTCTGCCATCTCTTAAGTCCATGTGGAAATAAACACAGTAGCGGGCGATAAGACGAGCTCTTACAACTGTCAAGGATTGACCAGGAAAAGTTAAATAAATGCTGATGAAATTAAAAACACGGATGGTGAAGTATGAAGTGGTTAATGTGTTAAATTCATCAGTAGGCTGGTATCATGAAGCGCATCTCAACATTGACCTGTGTCAGTGGAAGCCAATCTCCCCCAAAGCCTCAGCGAGCCACTTCACAGTCTCTTGTCAAGATCCCTTAAGCAGAACAACTGCCTTTAACCAGGCACGATTACAGGAGGCTCAAAGAAAGGGAGAGAACCTCAGGTTATCTCTGTTTCAGAAAAAACTGCTGTCCTGTGACCCTTCACAAGCCTAGAAAGCAGTCCTGGTCCTACCCATGAAAAATGAGTAAAGATAGCGGTGCAAGCATCTTTCAGTTGATAACACTATTTGAAAGGACTATATGTGTTTTTATAAAACCCCTGGTTCCACTGTTTACACACATTTGTGTACATTATGGGTAGAAAAAGAGCATGAGGCCTTCTCACAGAACAACAATATTTTTTAAACCATTGCTTGACTATACAGAATACACAACAACAGAAAATAAGGTTGACATTATTTGAATTATAACCTTTTTGAAGTAGAGGATGTCATTTTCTGTATATTTAGATACTTACTAGAGAAATAAGAACAGTTTTCATTGCCATTTCCAGGCATTATAATTATAGCTATAAATATATGTATCATAATTGTAAACCATTGGCTTTTAGTACTTTTCCCAAGTATTTCCAAGCCATTTCCAAAAGTTTATTATTAAAATTACAATGAAAAAAAAAATATCGTCTTAATATTTCTAATTGTTCATACCAAAGCTAAATGCATTTTGGAGAAACAGATTTATCCCTAAGTATTAGCCTCTCCATCCCCCAGATTTATACAACTTAACAGTCATGCCACAGATCATATACTTTGCACAATTTAGTCATGTCCAGAAGTAGTTGAGCAATATCCTGCATAATAATGTTCTTTAAAGTGTATCTTGAGGTGTTTGTTAATAGAATGAGACGGACATTTCCACCAAAGTGTTGTGCACAGCACTTGTAGAACCACCCAGTCTATATTAACCAGAGTGAGTGTGAAGAACAGCATATCTGGTAGTTGCACAGAGTTTTTCACAGGCTATGAAAAAACAGCTCCACATACATGTTTTTAAAATTAACACGAGCTGAGGTCTGCACCGCCACAACTATACAGTGATTATTCCCCAGGCTAGAGAGTTTAAACTCTATAAACTCTGTGGTTAAACATTTGGCTGCAGTGTAAACATATCCTTAGGGGCAAGTTCTCACCATATGGATGCACAAAAGTCAACAGGAATGTATCAGTAATGCTAAAATACGGATCAGATTTGTCCATAAGATTTTGGCCAGATTGTGGTCCTTAGCGGAATGGAGAAGAAAAGTACATATTTAAGTCTAATTATTTCATTGTGCTTAGATTCTGTTTTGAAAACACCAAATGGATTAGACCATATGGACTTAATAAATAAGATTTCAAATTGAACTCATTTTCAGTTATTCAAGAGCAACAAAACATCTTGAATGATAAACTTTGAATTCTGTGCCTTGTATATAAAGGCTATTCCAGCACCAGAAAACTTTTCCATTGAGAAATCCAGTCCTAAAAATCCTTTTCTAATTCTAAGATTTAGAAAGATTCTAATTTGCTATTATTATTTAGAAACACTCTAATCTATTTGAGTGAATTTATGTGGCAAAGTACATACACATGAAAATTACACTTCATGATGGAAACACTGACTCAGCCCTAACTATAACATAACCAGGGGCACAATTATAATCATTAAGACCTCACTTGAGGTGTCCTGTCTGCATTCACACATGGATTTTAAATACCAGTTCACAGTCAACAAAATGACAGGTTCAAACAACTTATACCGCAAATTCCTAGCAGGCTACAGAATTAATTCACTTATCAAGAAGACTTTAATCCTGCTTCCAGTGCTTATGAATCATCACAAAATCCATGATTTATGAGATGAATTTTATAATTCACAGTATAGCTTCTGTACTATGAAAATAAAACTGTAGGGTTGGACGCAATATGGTTTGACTCATTCAGTTTAATCAAGCTGTAAATCTCTGGGACGCTATAGAGCCAGCTCCAGCTCACATCTCTTCGAGGACCTTTTAGCTTAAAGACTCAAGGTGGAGGCCACATTTATTTCCAATCCAGATTTATTTCTTCTAAAGCTGTGTGCTTTCAAAATGGGAAAGCATTACTTTGTCAAACTGGGAAATGTCTGTGATTAACCCTGCACTCTTTTGTCTGTTAGCTTTAGGAAAAGGCTGTTGGGTGCGTGTTGCTCAGACTCCTGCTCCTCCGTGTTTCTGTTCCTCTCTGGAACGCTCCTTAAAGCATTTCTGTAGGCTCAGGCTTCATGAGATAAGAGAAAAAGCAGCTATAGTCCTGGATCTCTGTGGGCAAAAAGTGCTTTGCTGTGATGGCAATGCAAAATGCAAAATAAAAGACCTTCCAAATTTTGCTTAAATAAAAAATGACCAGAATTTAAGCAAATGGTACAAAAAAGAAATAATGGCTGACCACTGTCTTCAGTAACATGGCTTTGATTAGAGCCTTGAAGAAATCTGGTGTGCAAGTGAAATACATGAAGCACATACCCCTTCTTTTTCTCTGAAGTGGGGCTATAACACCGACAAGCAGACACTGAAAAGGGGATGTTTATAGCATGTCTTTGAAAAACATGCTTTTGGTGGACAGATTTGCCAGAAGAGCAAGATGTGATTCCTTGGTTCCTGCTGCTGTTGGTGTCACCTCCAGAGAAGTTGTGGCTGCCCCATCCCTGGAGGTGTTCAAGGCCAGGCTGGATGGGGCTTTGAGCTTCCAACCCAAGTGATTCTATGATTCTATGATTGATTCTATGATTCTATGTAGCAGGGAGACCCACAGCCCACCAACCTCCGCTGGGTCGTGGCCGCAGATACCCTTGATGTAGATCCTTTTATCCTGGTCGTTGTGGAAGGGAAGGCTGCACTCTTTGGCTGTAGCTGGCTGCTGACAAGCTAATCCCCCCTGGCAGGCTGCCTCCCCCCCTAACGAACACGCTCCGGCTGTGTTTGCTGCCAGCTGAACAAACCCCGCAGAGCTCCTACGTACACTGTATTTTGAACTCTGGTATTAAAAAATGGTCTAATAATTGTCTTCAGTTCGGCTCCGGTGGAGCTGGGTGATGTCAGTGTGTTTTTGTTATTATGCTGCTAATAATCTCCAC
>JAHREE010000077.1:3272029-3326770 GCA_033628505.1 Tringa tobata | reverse complement strand
AGGAAGACTTGAGGATGCAGGAAAAAAATTGGCAGTTCTTTATCAGTAATTATGGTTTTTCACAGGTCCAAAGTTTGAGCTGTCAGAGTAGAACATGAAATAGCCTACCTCTTACCCACTGGGGATGTTTGCTGTTTATTCTGGTGCAGTATTTCCTCCAGCTGAAAATCTCACATTTAATGGGGTGATTTAGTTGACGATGAATGACAGGTCCTTGTCAGGGTCCCCTATCATCTTTCCCTGGCAGGTTTAGCATTCACCTCTCGTATTGATTTCTAAAAATTAGGTGTGAACGAACTAGTTGAGTAGGAGGTTGTTTTTTTCTTGTAGGATGGGGTGTTCATGTAAAACAAAAAAAACCTTAAATTTAATATCTAAATATTTGCTAAGTTTGAGTTAGAAATAAAAGAAATCTTTTCATTGCAAATTTTAAGGCAGATTTACAGTCTGAGAGGATAGGAATACACACACTATATACANCTTTGGCTCTAGTTTTTGTGAAATATGGATTGCTTCTTGGTCCTGTCAGACCATTTAAGTCAGGGGAAGAGTTTTGTCTCTTTGCTGAAGTTTTGCTGCTTTCTGTGCAAAGACACTAAGATATTTACAGGTCAGGATATAAAAAAATTATTACCCTGAAAAGCAGTCAGCCTGGGCAACAATAAGAACTGTTTCCTCACCAATATTCATTAAATCCAGATTTTGTCATGGAAGTTTTTACCTCTAATAGGGGACCTGTCACTTTGAGCAAGGAAGACTTGAGGATGCAGGAAAAAAATTGGCAGTTCTTTATCAGTAATTATGGTTTTTCACAGGTCCAAAGTTTGAGCTGTCAGAGTAGAACATGAAATAGCCTACCTCTTACCCACTGGAGATGTTTGCTGTTTATTCTGGTGCAGTATTTCCTCCAGCTGAAAATCTCACATTTAATGGGGTGATTTAGTTGACGGTGAATGACAGGTCCTTGTCAGGGCCCCCTATCATCTTCCCCTGGCAGGTTTAGCATTCACCTCTCATATTGATTTCTAAAAATTAGGTGTGAATGAACTAGTTGAGTAGGAGGTTGTTTTTTTCTTGATGGGGTGTTCATGTAAAACAAAAAAATCTTAAATTTAATATCTAAATATTTGCTAAGTTTGAGTTAGATATAAAAGAAATCTTTTCATTGCAAATTTTAAGGCAGATTTACAATCTGAGAGGATAGGAATACACACACTATATACAATGTCTTGAAATGTAGTCAAATAATCTTTGAGTATTACACCCTTAAGAAAAAAGAAACAACAACCGTGGCTAACACAGCACTTGATTTTCTTACTTTTCCATCATGTTCAACTGTTTTAACTTGGAGACAGTAAATTTCAGTCGCTAATAATCATGCCTTGTCAAGTTTGAGCCTACATTACACTTATCTGGAGAAAGGAGTTTCTTAGGTACAGGATTTGTAGGGGAGGAATAATAACAGCTTACAAAATGCAGTGAACCACTGATGTAAAATCCTCTTATTGTGTAATAAATGGTGAAAAGGCTCAGACAACTACTGTCACGGTCAGCTTTAGTCGTTTGTCGGCTTTATTTATGGATTTCTCACTGCGCAGACTAGGAATAATCTCCTGCCTGATGAATGCGAATGGTCTGGATTAAGGGTTCCGGGGCAGGAAGGACAAGAGGAAGCAGGGAATTACTGGCATATGCAGAGGTTTGGGCTGGTGCCAGGTGCTGGGCAGGTTTGGGATTACGATGCAGTTCCCTGTTTTCCAGCAAGCCCTTGGTTGTGTTGAGCTTTCTGTGCAGGTTACCTCCTTCTGGAGCTCAGCTACACCCCCGGGGGAAGCACCTCCCTGTCGGAATTCAAACACGCTGTGGGAAACAAAGGAATTTTATATAAAACTTCTCCTTTTTCTCAGCAAAACAGAAGACTCCCAGATGTTTTCACAGCACCGAACGCTTTGTATATGCTGCTCATGTCACTGGGTCTTTGCAAGGGAAGTGCTTTGGCATCTCCAGCATATAAACCCACATATTCTTAAGGCAATAGGTTTGGAGTTAATTAAACATCCTGGGGATATTTTTGTTAGCCCTATACTTAATATCTCAGACTAAACATGACTTGAACAGGGATTTTATGTGTTTCAATCCGTTTTATAGTGTTATAACCACCATTAAAATTGTCAATCATGATGCTACATCAAAAAGTCTGTGAATTTTACTTGAGACTACAATGTCTATAAATTGGTCAAGGAGAGATGTAAAAGAGGTCTGGGAACTTGAAAAGTCTACCCCATGTCAATGGAAGATACATAAACATTTTTGCTATATAATCCACAAATCAACATTATGTAAATAAATCAGCAAAGCCGTTAAAGTTAAAGCAGAAATTTTGCCATTGATTTTATAATGGCTATTGCATGGTTCACATGATCTAAATGTGTGACTTGTTCAAAAATATTTTCAAAAGCATTTGTTACATACCGAAGCACAGCTAGTGTTTAGGTCATGCAAATGTCTAATATTCACATTAAGTATGATTATCATTTTGGATTTTCTCTTCCAGCAACACAAAGTGTACACTTAGCAGTGATGAAACGCACTGGCTGAACTGGTGAGAGCTTTTGAGGACTGAAAATCATGGTATGATAAATTCCATCTTCCACAGATTCGGTACATTGGTTTTGAGCACGCCTCTTGTAATGGATGTTGTAAGTCTGACACGTGGGTTCATTTTTCTTTCATAAATCAGAAGGGCGTGACCCAGTGTCTTGTCCATGAATTAAACCACAGCACAAAAACTCAGTAATTTCGGTAAATGGACACATTGCAGATTCGGGCTTCTCTTTTGCAACAGCTCTGCCATTATGTCTGTAACTACTACTGCAAGCACAAAGTTGTGCAAGCCCAAATGCCTTAGTTCAGAACTCAGGTTTAAATCAAGCCTTTCTAGATACTAAAATATCTTGGACTAAGGATAACACTTTCAGAAGCAGAAAAGTAATTAGAATCCTATTTTTAAAAAAAAATATTCAGAGCCAGGTCTGAAATGGGTTTAGGTGTTGAAATGTTCAGGTTCCCAACTGCAAAAAGTTAGCTAATTGCCAGCAATTACCTGTTCTGAGAGAGGAATGAAAATTCTCTGTACATCGATATAATTAAAGGACCCAGATTCTGCTTTTTCTAACAAGACTGGCAAAGGCACCCTTTATTATATATGTACTAACTGTACAATATTTCCATTCCTACCTTTGTTCCTTGAAATACACTGTTTGTTTTCACAAAGAGCTAGAAGTGTCCCCAGGTGACAATGCAGCATCCCTTCCCATTGGCTTCTGTGGGAGCTGGGAATAAACCAGACCACCCAGAAACAAAATTTTAAAGAAAAAGGTCTCTTCAGCTGAAGAGAAGCTTATTGCAGGCTCCTTTCCAAGTGGGAAGTGACCTTTAAAAATAATCTTTAGCAAACCACTCACGCATCGCTAACTTAAACAAACACTATAACTTTAGCTAAACCAGAGAGTATATTTCCTTCCTGCTGATTTGTTCCCAGTTATGCGTTGTAACAGAGGGGAAGTGGAAGATCCTCAGAGGAAGTAAGCAACAGATGCAAGATGTTTAGAAAGTTATTATAATTTGTGTAAACATTACCCCAGAATAAACCCAGCATTAGCCAAATTAGGGGCATCAGTCATATTCATAACCAACCTTTTTGTCCAGCAAAAGTGATCCATGTCACAACATGGATGCCTTTTCCAAACAAAAGATAGGGTCCTATAAAGACCTGAAGTCCTTTTTCTCCCACTGAGCCCACTAAAAATTGAGAAATGCCCTGGGAAGGTTGCAATTCAGCATGCAAACAGTGCCCACCCCAAGCTGCCCAGAGAGATTCATATCTGCAAACACCCTTTCATTTACATGGGAGACCACAGTTCTTCTCCAAACACTTAAAATTGGTTGAAAATTTGTGGAAGCGAATGGAAACATGCCAAAATACTGCTTTTTTGTTTTCGGTACCTAGGAAATATTTCTAAGGGATGCATGAAACATGACTAGGAAAAGCTTTTTGTCAGTGGCCTGAAGTTAACTATGGGTTCTTCAGACCTCCCATGGGATAGGTCTTTTTCAGAGCTTTACATGTCAGAAAAGGTGGACGTGGTGCTCCAAGGGCATAGGTGAGTCCAGACTGCCCACAGAATGGCAGCCCAGACTACTTACCTGGTCTAGTGGGAGGTGTTGGAACTCAATGATCTTTGAGGTCCCTTCCAACCCAAACCTTTCTATGATTCTACCTCAAAAGAACAAGCTTGTCTACTAAAAGTCACCTCGCTGCAACAGCTTGACTACTGACAACTAAGACTGAATCATGCTTGGGCATGAAGAAGGCAGCTTGGGGCCTTGACAGCACCCTGGAAAGGCGGTTCAAGGGAAGCAGAAATTCTGGCACACTCTGTCTCTACCAGCTTGTCCTTTGATTTGTTTGCAGAGTGTCCTCCAGGTGCCTCCTGGGCACTAGCAATGTGCTGAACTCAATTACAGCAGATCGCTTATGCTTTGGAACACAGGTTCTGGCAATACCTGCACCTACCCTTGTGTGGTATGATAGTCCTCACAGTGGACAAGCTTGAGGTTTTGAACTTCCTGGGGCATACAGAATGCAGCTCTGGTAATTAAGGCATGCAAATCTTATGCATAGGAAAACCTTGCCCTTTTTCCAGTAGCTGTGCAAACTCCCATGGAGTAAAATAAAACAAAATGATGACCTTGTTTTCCCTACAGTGTTACCTGGCATGTTCATCTCCAAATTCACTCACAGATTTCTCTGAGGCTCTAGACCATCACTGGAAAACTGCAGACTGACATACTAGACTCTCGTTACCTCTTTAGCACCAGCACAACTAAGATCTTGTATTTACTACAAAGCTAAATCAGTCTTAACTCAAATACAGGTACTACACCAAGCCCCATCAGTGCATGGAAAATTTTAATGCATGTATATAAAGCTATATATAGCTATACTAGTAAATCAAACATTTTCTAAACAATGGGCACAGAACAATCCACATCAAAGTGATTAAATTCCCTTCCTCTGCAAAAGCAGGATAAATGGAAAAGATCTATAAGGTTGGCCCCAACAGGTGCTTAGGAAGAAGCTGGTGGTGTGCCAGGAGGCACAGGCAGACCTCACAGCTGAGAAGAAGGGAACAATTGGGTTCTAGTGCCCCGGTATATTCCCAGACACTGTTTAATTTACCAGGCTAAAGCTTATATTGGTATTACATCTATATTTATTTTAAAACCAAACCCTATTTTGTGTAATGTCAGTTTGAAATCTTAAGTGTGTCCACCAAACATTATGTAATTAATAACAAATATATGGGGCCAATTTCTTTTGTTGCCTTCAGTGGCAACAAAAAGTGTCTCTCTGAGTGTAGCATCAAACCAGGTTTTTTCCTTGTCATTCTCTATCTCTTTCTCATTTGATTGATCAGGATTTCTGCTTTTTTATTCCCTTCCTCCCCCCGGCTCTTTTCCAGAGGAAAATGCAACCAAAAAGCATGTGTGTGTGCACGTATATGAGAGTAAACCTGTATGTGTTTGACAAATATTAAGTTCTTGCTAATGTAATAGAAATGGGCAGGTGGGGAAAACAGGGCAGTCCTGTGAGCCTGTATATTTCTGCATAAGAAAAGGCTGCTTCAGGGGTTTCTATGCTATTAGATGCCAATGAATGCAAAAGGGGAATTTGCCCTTCTCATTCCCAAATGAACAGTAGTGACAGTAATAACAGTAAAATACAGTAATGACATTTAAAGAGAGAAATCTAACTTTCATCAGTATAAATCCGTGCTTCTACCCGATATTATCTTACAGTAAATCTTGCTAATACCCAAATTTAGGCCAGATCTGTAGTTTCTCTTGTGGATTTGAATTTTTATTTGTATTTGGCCAGCTCTTTCCTTGCAAAAGAATGCTAACTTACAGATCAAGTAAAACCAGAGATTTCTTGTAACTTCCACTATCTTGCTTTTGGATTTGATTGAAGCATATTACTTATTATCAAATATATATTTTTTGGTATTTTCCAAAGCGAAAACTTTTCACAATGCTGTCTGAATTGTACAATCATAATTGTCAAATGTGGTCTCCCAAAGAGAGATGGAAAAATGAACTGAGTATATGTTCAAGTATACAAAACAAAATACATCAAATATAACAGGCAACAATATTACACTTGCTAATTAATGTTAACTAATGTTATAGTAACTTGCAGTCCAATTCACTGTTTACCAAACACCTGCATACTTGTTCAGTGTAGTTTTTATTAAACAACATTGTGTTTGAAAAATGTTTAATTCAGGATGCTCTTGCATTCGTTAATTGATATCTTTCTTGGTTTGCTTCCAATCAAAGTTTAATTAGCTTATTTGTTAGTATGTGTAGAGACTTTCTTGAGGGAAAACAAGTATGTGTTATTTACAGTTGACTAAACAATAGTTTGCAGTCATAACTTAAGAGTCAAATCTTAGCCATACTTGATGTAACATTTAAGTCTAGAAATTGGATTAGATAATCTTTTAAAACAAGACAACCATTGCCCTTGGTTGTAGAAGATGATGGACCAGCAGTGAAAAAACTTCTGGTTTTTAGTTTAAGTGCTGTCAGAAACTGTCATCAAAGCCTCAGATAAGTCAATGGGGTGGGAAGGATGAAAAAACAGAGAGAAACAAATTCTTTTCTGTCACATTCGTGTCTCCTGTGATTGTTTAGCTTGCAGAAGACAGAATAAGTGCTAAATATTTAATCAGTTTGTGAGCCCACTGGGGCTTTGAGATAGAATAGAAGCCCCTAGATGCAGCTTTTGCCTACTCTGAAATCTGACAAAATATAGAGTATTCAGAAGAGGGAAGACAAAATGTTTGGGTTTCCTCCGCTCAAACTCTCCACAATTTGTCACATTTAACACTGTGTTTTTACTCACAAATCCAGGATTCATTTCCTTTCCAGGCAGTAGCCTGCCCAAATGAGAGCGAGCTGTGTGTCTCATCACTGGCCATCTGGTCACTGCTGCTAAACTTAACTCAATTTTTTGTCTGAAGTCCCAATGCTCGAAGGTTGTACCAGGATCAATCCTGACCGCTCAGGACGGATCCAAATCCATTCTTTGGTTGTCATGTAAGGTAATCAGAAGAGAAGAACTACAGTCCAAATTCCTGTGCTAGAATCCAAACTTAAAATGGTGTACATCCCTGGAGGTGTTCAAGGCCAGGCTGGATGGGGCTTGGAGCAACCTGGTCTGGTGGGAGGTGTCCCTGCCCAGGGCAGGGGGTTGGAACTGGATGATCTTTAAGGTCCCTTCCGACCTAAACCATTCCATGATTCTATGATTCATATGTACCTTCAATTTTGTACTCATTGCCCTTGCTAAAACCGGACCCTTTTTTTTATAATAATTACAAAAAAAGAGTATCACTCTATAATTGGGGATTATAAGTTGAATACAAAATGCTGACATTAAGCTGTTTGTTTTCATTATTCAAGGGCAGTACTTCTGACATCCAAAAGTTAAAAGCTGAACTTCCATGTTCCACCTTGCCCATAGTTCAGACATGAATCTCTTTGGATGGGATGAGCCATTCCTCAGAGCTGGCTATTTCTCTGTGTTGGCTCCAGGAAGAAACTAGGTGGCTACCTGAGATGAAATGCCTCCCTTTGAGGTAGCTGCCAAGAAAGCTGCCACTCTGAGAAACTTTCAAGGACAAAAAGTAGCAGGTCAAATATTTTTTACCAACACATCCACGATTAACATCTACTTTACAGATACTCTGCTGAAAATAATAGCCTGCATTTTTTAACCTTCTGGCATAGGTTTAAAAATATTGATTTGTCAGAAAGAGTAGAAACTTTTGTTTACCCAAACACAAGTTAATTTATTTTTCCTTTTTTGATCTAATGAATTTAATCCATGTGTATTTTTTTTTCATGTTAGTTTACATATTAAACATATTGCATATAGTTTTGGGGAGAAGTATGAGGCCAACATCATTAAAAAAGTATGCAACATCAAACTAACTGCAATGTGTGCTTCATTAGTAAGCACACAACTACTCATGCAGAGATCAAAATTGAGAGCTGCTCCCTTTTTTTATTTCTTCTGGTTCTTAGTGAAAATTTCAATCAATAAGTTTACTGAAATGCTACTGAATTACCCCACCTCGTTAGAGTTTTCATAAGTTCACCTGACCCTTACTTTTGCTAATTGATTGTTTAAACTTCTTGTCTATAGTAAGGTTAATCAATTTATTCTCTTAAAACAGATTTTGTTCCTGCTTCCAAAGGATTCTTTACTGAACGAAAACAAAAAACCCATGGTTCTTTCTCTTATTCTGCTCCAAGTAACATTTGTGACTTTGAAGCTTTCCCTTTATAGAGCATTTCTCTGCTCTATATTCACAGAATTTTGCTATCAGTGTCTCTTGCACAGCATTGATGTTCTCTGGCAACACTTTTACTCTCCTCTCTCTGCACAGACTACACTAATGAAACATCATTATACCTGTTATTGTGGTTTCTCTCTGTTAATTTACTCCATTCTTTTTGGCCTCAAGAGGGGGACAGTATAACAGTCTGAGATATGTCATATCTCAGAATAAAAGTATGAGAGTCAAAACAGGGACACCATTGTTTCCTGATCTGGGCTGAAATACTGACTCAGTTGTCCTGAGCAACCCTCTCTTAAGGTTACTTTTCTGCCTTCATTTTCCCATATGTCAACTGAAAATAATGTATTTTGTCTCAGTGAGGATTTAGATAATTAAGGCTTTTAATGCAATCCTTGTGTTATAATTGGTCTTACTTTAATGAAAACGTAAGGATATTTCTAGCAAATAGGGAATCAATAGCCTCAGGTTCCAAATATCCCAGGCAGTCCTTTTTTGAATGCTAGCAAAATAGCAACTTCATCAGAACAGTTGAATGAATTGACTTTTGGTTCACCAGATGAGCCAAAATAAAATATTTTAGTTAAATAAAATATATTTATTTAGTTTTTATTTTTTTTTGCTTTCAACTTTTCTCTTCTGCAAAGATGTACTCAGATTGGAGTACATCTTTGGATGTACAAAATTGGAAACATTACTTTGAAAGTAAAAGCATATTTTTTTTGTATGCTGAAACTCAGATGTCACTGTATGTTCCCTTCCCATTTGGTATATAGCCTCTGACATTCTGAAGTTTTAAACAAACACAATATTTAATCAAAAAATTGTAACCAGTTGTGTTTGTCCAAAAAAGGATTAAGATTATATTAATTCCTGGAACAATAAAGACTGGGAAGGGTTTTCTTTTTATTTGTCTGACTGAGTCACTTCTTGAATGATTATTGTAATGCTGCTGGATTACAGTAATCACTGCTGCATGATAGGGCAACTAATGTCTTTCTATTGTTTAAGTCCAAATAAATATCATGTTAATAAACAACATATACATGCTAACAAGTAAGAACAGCTGTGTCACATTTCACTGGGAACACCATTATTACCAGCCTGAACATTTTCCCTCCATCCTTCAAGTTTTGATAGACAATATCCTTTGAATTCCTAAATGAAATGTCGAAGCCTCCTTCAGATCCTCAGGACTGCCCTGTGATGGCAACACCCACAATGACACTTCGGTTGGGATTGGGAAGAGCAGTTTTGGGGACCTGCTGAGAAGGCTGGGGCAGGGTCTCATGCCGTATCCCCCTCCCCAGCATCCCCCAGCACAGTAGCTCCTCCTGGGACATGGAGGGGACTTTGCAATCCCTGGCAGCATCTGCCTGTGTGACATCTCAGACCAAGGACCTTGCATCCCCAGAGAGGACCAGGTTCAGGCTTGCAGGAAGGCAGCTGCTGAAAAGATCCTGTGTCGGTATGGCAGTGAATGAGCTCATCACTATTGGATCAAGTGTATTTATTTTTGCCAGCATTTGTATGATTCATGAATTGCTTACTTTTTTTACTGTAGGAAAAAAGTGTTAAATAAGCAAAGACTGTCTCTGTCCTTTGACTCCAGCCCAGCATCTAGAATATTCCCATTTTAGAAATCCTCCTGTATTTCCCGAGCCCAGGGGACAGAACTTTGACCTGTGTGAGGTAGATTGCAGAGAACAGAAAAAAAGGGAGGAAAATGTATAGCAGTGTATGACTCTCCACGGGGTAACACTGATTTGCTGAAGTCTTCATGGGAAATGAGATACGAACAGGACTTCACTAACAGACATTTGTTAATGAGTTACCACTGTCTGGCTCAGTTTGCAGTATGCAAAGATTTTAATTCTTTAAAGTTTAGTTTATTCCTCAACCCACTATACACAGGGAGTGTAGTGGTAGGACAAGGGGTAATGGTTTTAAACTGAAAGAGGGGAGATTTAGATTAGATATTAGGAAGACATTCTTTGCTGTGAGGGTGGTGAGAGCCTGGCCCAGGTTGCCCAGAGAAGCTGTGGCTGCCCCATCCCTGGAGGGGTTCAAGGCCAGGCTGGATGGGGCTTGGAGCAACCTGGTCTGGTGGGAGGAGTCCCTGCCCAGGGCAGGGGGTTGGAACTGGATCTTTAAGGTCCCTTCCAACCTAATCCATTCTGTGATTTCAATAATCCTATATTACTAATCAGATCTTACTTCTGAAACATTCTCTTCACTGAGCAGTCTCCCATTTTGAAATACAAGACCAGAAGGTGACAATGGCCAGTACAACCTCACAGTAATAAGCTAAATAAGTCTCCAGCTGCTCTGATAAATGCCCTAGAGTTCAATTTTGTTAACACTTGTTAGTCCCAGCTGACTTCAGTAGGACCATTTACCATTGCAAACACTGAACTTGCTCAATTTTTGCAGAAGCAGCCATGTCAGTGGCCAGAAGAAACTAAGAAAACTGCCAGGGAGGAATTGCAACACAGCATAATCTCATTCATTTATGGATTAATTGCGCCAAGGTGGAATATAAAAGACTAGTTTCTGTCCCTGTTCAAGCCAGGATGGTTATCTGTTGACAGCAAAGTTATGTTCACAGTGACCTTTATAAAATTGTTGATATTCTCTGTCATTGTGCCCATGACAATAAGGAATGATTAAAACTCTGATGTAAAAATATCCAAAAATATTTTACCCATACTGTCTTGCAAGCTTCTTGGAAGGGATGGGTAATCTGCATAACTAGGAAGCCTCTTCTTCTGCTTATCTTAATCAGGAAACTATTTGGCCAGGTGACCTGTGCCAAGACCATTGAAGAGAGCAACTCGGTATCGTTTCCCTGGGCTCGCTCCCCAGCCCTCATACTTTTGTGAGGGTGCCGAATTTTTAGCAAGACCTCAGTCCATAGTGACTTTAACAGATGCACGTTCATGCTCTCACAGGCGTGCATATTGCAACCAACCTAAAAACACATGCAGAACTGCGCTGAGTTTTCTCAAACAAAAGCTTTAAAACACCATATCTCGTCATATAAAACAGCCTGCAAATACTGGAATGTGTCCTCTGCAATGTCCTCATTTATTATTTTGTTTTGGTATTTTTCTGTTTTTTTTTTTTAAGAGGTTACAAAGATATATCTTCCCTCAGCAGTCCGATTAACTTAATGTACAGGCACAGTCTGAAAAAAATGAAATAAAACGGTTTCCGTTCGTCTATTAATCCTTCTTTTCCACCCATCTCCTATAATATCAACACCCTTCCTATCTTAAAGGGAGGCATAGGGAAGGGCAGGTCGGAGCAAAAGGCAAGGGAGACACAGGGCAGGATGTGGAGGAAGCTGTGAAGAAAGACACAAGGTGTAGGGCTCCAGATGGCTCTGGACTCAGGCATTTTTTGGTGAGGATTAACACAGATTTTGAGGGACCAGCAGAGCGTGTGGGGCAGACACATGGAGTTCAGAGGCCTGATGACATTTCTCTCTTCCTTCTTCTGGAAGATGACCAGCCATAAATGCTAGTGATCAAAACTGGGATGATCAATCGCTCCGAAAAGGCTGCCAAAAGAAAAGGAATGGAAGAAAAGACTATTTAAAAGAAATACATATGAAAGCAGCAAAAAGCTCAGAGAAGCAGAGCAGCTGAATTTCAGAGCGGGGAGATGAGGGCACATCAGGACTACTGCATTAGAAAATGAAATTTGCACACACCCACAAAGAGTCAGTGAGACAAGATATAAAAAAAAAAAAAAGTCAGCGGCTGTAGCATAAAGCAGATGATGATATGAGCAGCTTTCCTTCCTCTGGAAAAAGAAAGCTTTGACTTGAAGAGAGCCATGAAGCAAGTAAAATAGAACAAATATGCCAATACATTTTTATAAAAATTGAAAGCATATGCCTTGTGTTAAAACATACGTTTTAAACAAAACTTAACTTATGGGGATCTTTCAGTTGAAGGACAAAATATTTGGGCCAGTTGGAGACTTTGCCGGTAGCAAGGACTGAAAGAGCACACCACTGGGGTCCGAATCGGGGAGGCCCCTTCCCTGCAACACTGAAAATCCATTGCTTATCTGGTCTCACCGACTGCTTCCCTGTGGGGTTGAAGAGAGCTGCGTTGGGATGTGGGGGAAGCTGTGAGGCTCATTGCAGGGCCCCCTCTCACCCTCTATGAAGAGACCTGGAACACTGGGCTGAGTCTGGCTATACCCAGGTCCTCCTTCTGCCCTAGAAGCAAAGTCACATCACTGTCACCAGACAGAAAACCAGCTCTGCGTCCCACTGAGAAGGGCCCTGATGTTGCCTGCAGTGAGGCAGATGGGACTTGTAGCCCTTGGACACCTATGTGCCTTCAAAAATATATATGAATATATGGAGTCAAACTACCCTTAGCGCTTTGCAGCCCTGTAGGGCTCAGCAAAATCTGGTCAAATTTAATTGCTTTCAGGGGTCAGCAGACACAGCAGCACATCTCAAGACAAGAGACTTTAATGCATTTTCCATAGGCTCAGGAGAGAGGGGGGAGAAAAGGGCTGTTTTGTCTGAAAAACCTCCACTCAGGTGATACATTTAAAATGTGCCTGAGGACCTACTCTGAGATTGCTACTAGCACTGCTGTGGGGCTGCTGGGAAGGGATTTGCACTGGGAAGTCCTAAATACACTCCTTTATGAGCAAATGAAACTTACTGAAAGTGCCAATTAAGAAATTTATTGCCTTATAAAAGCCTAGCCAACACCAAACTCAAATCTTAAGCAGACGATATACAGCGTATACATTAAGATACTGACGTGCCACCCTTCAGCTTCATTTGCTCCTCATTCCATTTAAATCTTCCTGCTGAACCAATCTTAATGTGTCCTCACTCGGCCTAAGATAAAATATTATTCAGGCTCAGCATTGGCCCACATTATGTCTAGTCTTTAAGTTTCCACTGGTTTTAGAGTCAAGGCATTATGTGTCTTCATCTCACTGTTACTTCAATATTTATGGCATCCAAAGCTGGATGTCTCAAAGTTGCTTAATGTTCAATTCCACTCCCATAAAAACTGGAGGCCCTCCTTTGGCAGAGGGGACAACTCATCCCCTGCTCCTCCCACCTTTCCACTCAAATGGTGATCGCTGCTTTGCTACCGAAGAAGTCGGTCACTTTAACGCTCAACGAAACTTTTGACTCAGCCCCGCACGGGGGGCTCAAAACCCTTTTAATATTTCTTTGCTGCTTGAGAAAGAGCGCCAGGGCCAAATGGGGTTTCGTCCCTGCTGAATCTCCCTGATGTGGCCGATTTATCACTTCACCAATTAACTCTGGGGCTGATTGCTCGGTGCTGTCGTTCGGCCCCTTGGAGGGAAGCAGGAGGCTCCAGCCAGCTCAGCATTCAGAGGCAGGTTAATCGCTTGCCCAGGAAAGTGTTTCTGCTTCATTCACTTTGTGGGCTTCTTTTTCATTTAGCAATTTGGCTCATCTACAGCACCACCCCTCTGTCCTCATAATGGTCTCTATTCCCCATCCCCAAGCAGAAAACTCGCAGAGAACCTTTCCAGTGCAGGCTGCAGATATCCCAGGCCTTTTGTGCATCAACTGCATCCATGTCCTTTATGTTCTTCAAAGTATTTAAATATCCTGCTGTGGTTCATAGCTTTTTATTGCTCCAATTATCCCTCTCCTTTTTGCCCAGAGCTGAGATGCTAACTGCGATACATGCTACAGAAAGTGCTGGTATGAGCAATACCTTGCTGCTGCAGTATTCTAAGCATCTGACTATTAATTACTATCAAAAAAACAGTACAATAAATTTGAATTGTATTTTCAAGTTCTCCAGTATGCTGCCCATTTTCCCTTACTTATTGGTCCTGGGGCAAAACTACTGTCATAATAAAGGATTTATTAATGATGCGGTAAAGAACTGTTTATTCACAGTATATGTTGTCTTGGGATTTCTTCAGCCTGTGCCTCAAAGACCTGAAAGCTTTTGTATCCCACCGGAACCAGCTTCCCAGGCGATTGGCTGTCAGGCTGTAGCAGCACGGGAATCACTGCTTTTCAAAACAGATCCTCTCCTCCAGCCACCTCCGGGCGCCGGAACAAATCCAGGTGATGCCCAGAACACGGCTCTCTACTTCTGGAGGGTACATACAAAATTTGACGGAGGTGAAAACTAACAGGGGAATAAAGCACAGGGCTGTCTTTAAATCCAAAACTTGGAAAACTCGTGTTCTGAACTTTTAAGTCACTTCTTTATAAAAGTATATCATCTGCTGGTTGTGCACTGAGTCACCGAGAAATAAATGAGCTGAAACTACATGATTCACCTGAGCAGGAATGGCAAGAAAAGGACTGGTTTACAAGCAACCAGAACAGCTCTTTAAAGAAAAAGATTTGGTGGTGCAGAATAAGAGTTAAGAGTCTGTAATTATATGAGAAAACAGGAAGGTGTTATAAAGGTGTATTTACAGCACATTTAAAAATGGTATCTCTTTCCTTACTGCTTATAGCCAGTCACAAAGACTGAAATTTGGGATGTTTCCATCAGAACGTTTTATTCCTACAAAGAGCTTTTGAAGAGTAACTTCTTTTGGAAAAACCAGTGTCTAGACACGTGGAGACGATGATGTCTGCTAGGACCAATGGGTGCCACCATGTCCTGCCATGGGCAGGACGCCGTGTCACATCCCATGGTCATCTACTTGGGGGTGTCACACTTTGGGGAGATATTGTCTTCCTGCCTGTGTTCTTTACTGTAATCAGGAGTGGTGAAAGAGGGTTTACAATCATAAAAGACCAGACTTAGTCTCTTTCATTCTCCTTCTCATTTTCAGAAAAGCAGTAGATATTTTATATCCATGAGTTAAAGCTCAAGAGATTCCACCCTGGCAGCCAAAGTGAGATAACTGCAGCAACTCAATGCCTCTACAGAGTGCTAAAACCTGATATTATCTCATCTGCAGCCGTGTAAGGAACCCTTGGGGTCTCACTGACCTACTGGAGCAACAGCCAGCTCTTGCTGCGTTCCCGGGGATTTCTGAGACCTTGCCTTTCAGTTCATTTCCACAAAACTTAACAGGGTTGATAACCAGATGGAAAGGTTTCATTATATTTTCTCCTCAAAATTTTTCTCTGGCTTCATGTAAATGGTCTTTTCCACAACATATATGGAAGGTTTAGACCATAAGTATAAAACACTGTCCTTTTTGCCATGGTGAAATGGCAGAAAATTAATGCACTATTTAGAAAAAAAAAAAAAAAAGCAAGAAGCCTATATTTCCACAATAGCAGCTTTTCAAAGCAAATTCTGGGAAATTTACGCAGCTGCTTTTTTCTTGGTATTTTAACTTTTATGTTCAAATTTCATCCAGGTAGTGGGAGAAAAAAAAAAGCCAGCAGGACTTTTTGGAACGCAAACTAAACTAAAATAGCAGCAGGCTCAGAAGCTCAGACTGAAGATTATAACAAATGCAAGAAATAAACAGATCTTTCTTTTTGTTGTTGTTGTTTTTGTTGTAGGTTGTTTTGAGAGTGGATTTTTAAGTACTATGCGCAGGTCTTCACATAAAATGCAAAGCAAAGGCTATGCACAGCATTCCCAGCATATTTTTTTTTTGAGCACTAACCACTGCTTTTTCATTTCACAGATCATTAAAAATTTGATAGAGTGATTATACTGAGACAAATGCCCATATCCTGCCACATTCTCCACATGTAGGTCCGTTAAAATAATCTATGTTTCTTTCCTGGGCTGAGGGGTGCATAGTTCAGAAGGACCTGTGAGCGGTGGTAATAGATGTGTTCATTTTGTAGGATGTTATTTATTAATGTTACATTGTTTACTGTTATTCAACTGGCAATCAGTGTTGATTTCTTTGTAACTTAAACAGCAGCAGCAGTATCTTTCCCCCATTAGTACGCATTTTAAAAATCCTAGTTAAATCTTGTAATAATTACAGCTAATTTATGCCTTCCTGCTTTGCATTATTTTCAGTAGATTCTAGCTATGGTCCTTCTCTTTTTTTACTAACAATTGATTTCACAGTTTCTCTAGTGGTGAACTAAGTCTCAGAAGTGAATCAGGCACATCAAACACTGTGATGTGAACATGGTGAATGGTTTAAAGGAACCCTTATATGGACATGGAGACTGGCTTGAAGAAATCAGGATGATGAACTCAAAATTTAACCATTTCTTACAAAATCATTGAGATGTCTCCTCAGCACTCAGTGAAAAAAGCCAAAAATTCTTAATTTCTCAAAGCTGCTAATATTTTCATACTTGTCAGAGGTCATGGGATCCTCTATATATAAAATACCTTGCAAATATACTACTGAAAACGTGAGCTTATAGGAAGAAGTTGCGAAATATTAATGTAATATTCCTTCTTATTGACTTACCAGTTTAGAGTGAGGTGGGATGATTTTTATTAGATCATGAAGCTGGTGTTTATCAGAGCTCTTAAGATAGCAACAAAACACTCTATTTGAAAATAACAACCAGAAAATAATCAATTATTACTTTTGATGATAATGGCCAGAAATAATAATAATTAATAATAACAATTATTACTGTTCTAGAGATTTGTAAACTGAAACTAAAGGTATGCCAACAGCACCATGACTTTTTCCTAGACAAAAATGTTTGGGTGCTAATGGAATGCACTGAGCTCATCCTAATACAGAAGACACATACAGACACACATCACACCTGCTGGATGGAAAGTGGGGGTTCATTTTACTGCTGAAAGGGTATCATAAAACTGGTGCCTTTCCCCATCATGTTATGCAAATACAAATTCTTGAATTTAAAGTCGATGTTAGTTGCTTCTTAAAGGACAGTGTATTTCTATGTCATTTACAGTTACATCAAAGGCAATAAAATAACCTCTTTGCGAAATCCAAGTCAGGGTCATGGCCCGTATCAATAGCCCTCCAAGCAATGGGTTTTTTTATGTCTGGTGGTAAGGGGTTATCCATGTTTATATGATACGTTGACACCAGATGCAGAGATGCAGTATCCATCTTGATACAGGGATCCAGGACTATTTTTACAGACACCAAAGAATACTCCTGATCCTTAGCTAAATTAAATCAGATGAGCCCCATCAGAAGCAGCGAAGACACAGTGATTTGTGTTAGATGAGAATTGAGCATTTCTCAACCTCTTTCTTTTCAGAAAAAAAAAAAAAAGAGTCCCAAACTAACCTCCAGCTGTGCATCATAGCAGATCCCATGGACCAGGTTGCCTCCAATTGTCCAGACGGAGGCCAAGCTGGGTGCTTAATAAGGCTCCTGTCTGTCGCAGGGCTTCAATTTCTGAGGAAACCAGGGCACTTGGGACTGGCGTGTACTGAAGTCTCAGGCCAGCACGGAGTCAGGAGACAGCCAAGGTGTATATCGAGAGCTCACTTGGGAGGCCAGATGTAGCAACTGCTGGCAGCACAGCGGTTTAACACACTTACTCATCTCATTATATGCTCTTCTCTCCTTTCTCCAGCTGCTTGACAGTATCTGGGATCTCGTGGATTTTTTCCATTGAGAGGCAGGAAGCAGGATTTTCCTTGATGCAACCCTGCTCATCAAGGTAAATGGACACTGAACCCCTTTTGCCAATGCAAACATTCAGAAGAGTGGCTATAGAGAGAAATACATTTACTGCATTTTTTCCATGAAAATGTATGTGCTGTGAGATGTTGAGGCACCACTGGCCTCACAAAGGCCTCCTGTGTGTCAAATGGGGCGTGATCTTCTGCAGCATGCTCTGCGGCTGGGTCAAGGTCCCAACTTGGAAGAGGATGGCTTCGTCACTCAGAAACCTATAGCATGAGGGAGCACCGAGGGGTGACTGAGCCCTCCTTCCAAGGGGAATTTTGCCCATGGCTTAGTAGTTGCCTTGGTGAGATGGTTTCAGGGTCTGCATTCGGGAGGCTGGGTCTCTTTGAAGACTACGTAGAAAGCAGCCTCGCAACTGAAGACATAAACGGATATGAACACATATATGTGCATATTGACCCTACTAAATGTAGAAAAAATGACTTACAATATTTATCCACCCAGTGCAAGAATAATTTGAATTTTGTTCTTTCAATAACATTATAATTTTAGATAAATGAATAATCATTTTCTTTTAAGAAAATAAATAAACTTCTTCTGAAAAAAAACCAAAACCCAAGATCAGTGTCTTTTGAGTTGTTTATATCATTCAAACTCTTAAAAGGAGTAATTCTTCTGCATTTGTGGCTGTGATAAATCTATGGCATGAATATGTTGCTGAATCCAGGAATTATAATACAACAGTTTGACTGACTTAATTAAATATGTAAATGAAAAAATAAAAGAAGTAATTATAAGTTTTCTTCGCAACTGCACTCAACAAACATCTAATTTGCTACAAGATGTTATAACTTTAAACACCAGTACATTAGTGCTTTTTTTTTTAAATGAATGGTTTTGCAAAGAGCAAACCACTGTTTATTAGTTTAAGTTAGGAGAATAGGGGGTTTGTAGATAGTAGGCCAAAGAGAAATGGAAAACCAGAAAAAATCAGAATATTTTCCCTGGCACTAATAAACAAGTGTAGTATTTTCAAGGCATTTATTACAGAAATATGACTAACCAACAGTGACATAAGTAGCATCCTAGAGGAGCGTTCAAATTGTTTATTTTTGTTTCAGGAGAAATGCTTGTAAACTTCTCTTTTCCCTCGCTTTAGTATTTGGTTACAGTCCCAAAGGTTAGGAAAAATTGCAGTCCTTTGCACTGAACAATTTGTCACTCACAAAATCGAGTAAAGAGCATTCAGAGAGGCTGGGTTAGACCTTGAAAACGTGGGGTGTTTTTTTACAATTATGCATTTTAAAGCAGAAAGAGGACTGCACCAAAATCTTTCTTTCTGCTCTTCACCTAGGTTTGAGGATTAATAGCTCCTCGGAAAAATCTTGCTGCAAGTTTGCAAGGGAGCAACCAACTCAACCAACCTCACAGAACCAAACTTGTCTTCTCACCCTCGGCTGGAGAAAACTAGGGTACAGATCAGAATTTGAAGTATGTCATCATCTTCCTTTAAAAAGCAAACAAACAAACAAAAAGAAGCTTAGAAAATTCTCATTTATTATTTCATTTGTTCGTGGTGTATGTAGGAGGGGTAGGGGGGTTATTGTTCTAAATATTGGCAAAATGAATTGCTGTTAAAGCTTTGAAAGCTCCAAGCACATGATGCCTCACGTGGGGCTTTCTGCTGTACCGAAGCCTATACAAAGAACTCATATGTGTGCTGACCACCCGAGCCACTAGAAAGCCATGCAAGTTACTTCCATTTGAAGATTACATATTCCCTTTTTCATCTTTGATCTTTTATTTTTCCAAAAAGCAAACCCCGCTCATACATTTTTTTTTCTTCCTTTACTCATGACAATTGTGAGTTATGAGCCCCTGTGACCAGACCACCACTTTTGCAAAGACAGACTGAATTACAGAAGAAAATACATGGCATTTTCTGAAATTTCAGACAGAATTGGGGTTTTTTTTGCCTTCGTTGGGGAACCTGCCAGGTGATGGGTTGGGCCATGGCACAGGTTGAACTAGCAATTGCTCCCCAGAACAGTCTTCACCAGCTCCTCCTGATCTCCATTAGGGAACTGAAGTGCCTGAAAATTAATGCTGGGGGTAGAAGAGGCAGTTTTTGCCCAGACCAGTGAGTGTCCTGATCCTCTTCACTGCTCAACCACGAAGGCATGAGACAGGGCACAGGGTAGGGACAGGACCAGGTTCTGAGGAGATGAGTCTTTTACCTCCCATATGTGCACTGCATCACTGCCTCCTCTCCTGTGATCCGTCCCCTGATCCCTCTTTTTGTGGTTGTGCTTAGACCACATGGGAAGTGTTCTTCCCATTGAAAAACTGCTATTGTCTTACAGTAATGGAAAAAAACCAACAAAATTCTCTGAACAAATTTCCCTTCATCAGCCAGTGCAATCTCTATCTTCCCAGTAAATCGAACCTCTTTTGCAGTGCTGTCTCAACAACCACACCAATATTGTTAAAAGAGTATAATTTGGTAGTGTTATAGCTGTTGTTAAATCAGTATATTTCATTGCTTTACAGACAGAGGCGTATTTCATGCTGATACAACTGTAACCACGCTAACATTATACTAATATATATATACCATGATAAATAAAAATTATAGCCCTCTGTCTACCAGGCATATCTATTAAAAAATGAATTCAGTGAAGGTGTTATAAACACATTAGAGATGGCTGCAGTTGGTGACGCAACAGAGTCACTCACATAATGGCTGTGGAGTTGGCTGGAAAGTGAGAATTTCAAATAAGAAATAATAATAAGCAAAAAAAAGACATTCTGAAACATGATCATGTTTCTGCACAGGCATCTCCCTTGTAAATAAAATGCAGAAATCATGTGGAGAAGGCCAAAGCCTTTCTAATACTGCATCTGCAAAATTGTTTCAAAACACAAAGTTTTCCAGAGATATCCCTGAGGTGTCAACAGCTCTTTATAGCTTTTCTCTTTAGAAAAAAAAAACAAGTTGTTAAAACTGGAGAGGAGTTTAACTGACATCACAGCAGGATCAGTTACTGGGACAAGGGAAGAGAAACTCAGCAGCTGCCAGTTTGGACAAGAAGATGAGTTTTCTCTGTCTCTGGAACTGGTGCTCCAGAGCCTTTAATCTTAGGAAGCTGATAGTTCCTAAACCCCTCCTCATTTTCCAGATAGCTCAGTATTGCCCCAATTCTGTGCCCTCTGAGGTCTGGATAAGACTCACGCATTTCTCAGCTTTCCTCCTCCCTCAAGTTATGTCTTAACAGTCACTTTTCTTCACTGTTATAGATATGTTGTCATCATCTTTGTCCACAGAAACACACTGTTAGACTTTAAACTCTTCAAAGCAGCAAAAACTAAGGTAAATATCTTGTTTAACTAAACTAAAAACTTTTTTTAAACAGTGGGCTGGCATTGCTCTGCGTAGTGCCATCTCTCATTGCAAATGTCTTTATCACTTCAGCATGCAATCATAATAAATGCCAATTAGATGTTAGAATTGCCACTAATGTTTATACTACTCTGACTCATTCCACTCTGGAATATTTAGTTCTAAGAAGCGTAGTGGTATGATTTATTTGTGTAGAAGGAGTGAGTCCTGGGTACCCAACCCTCCGCGGGTGTATTTCGATTCAGACACTGTTAGTAGACCACAAGCAGCGTGTTCCACTCTGAAACATCTTTCTCCTCATAGCTGGGATTTGTTGATCATCACCACCAGTCAGCTACCAGCTTCTGCCGTGTCATTCTTGTTGGTGTGTCACAAAAAGACCCAGAAATGTCCCCAAGTAAAGTTTTCAGGCTGAAAAGTTTTAACTTCCATAATATTTTAACCAAGGTAGAATGATTCGTTCCAAAGAAGTTTGCAGCAGCTCAAAAGAGCTTCAAACCAAGAGAAGCTTGTAGATAACATACTTTCAAGTTTTATTTCTCCTTCTTTAGCCAAGTTCTCAATTATTTATCTGCCAAAGTAGACTTGCAATAAACTCGATACAAGGGGTTTAGTCATAGGCTAGCTAAGAGAGAAATAAATCACAAAAAGTAATGTAGGGCGCTGAAAAAGACCCACGTGTATTGATCTTTCACTGCCTTAGAGTGCTATCAGTATTGAGTCATCAATTTAAGACCAGCAAAGGCAACCATATTAAGGGATTACCAGCAACAGAAGTTGGCCTCCGCAAATCCTAAAATGAAAGCAAATAAAACTGCAAGGACCTGTCTAATCTAAATTTGTTTCTATTTTCATTCTTCTATATTCCCCATAAGTCTTGTGGAGGAAAAAATAATTGGACTAAAGCATGGAATCCAGTAAGTACCTTCTCTTTTGGGCTGATGTAAGTAATGTGGACCAAATTCTACCCAGTCACCCACATGAAAGATCGGGGTTTGCTTTAAATCTCAAGTGGTTATAGCTAAACAAGGATTTGACCTTGCTTGTACATATTTTTTTTATCGTAGAGCAGAAATAAATGCAGTAAGCCAGATGTTATCAGCTCTTTATGGATCAGTAATCCACAGGTGGGAGCTGTTGATGACCCCAGAGAGGAAAATTCTTGTGGATTACAAAGTACTATAAAAGAAAGAAACATAAGAAAAGTCATATATGAGCTGGAATTTGTTGCTTTTTTTTTTTTTTTCCATTTTATTTTGACATGGCATTTTTCAATACTTAAAAGAATTTCTAGCAGTTGATTTCATTGCTTTTGTATATTATGTGTGAGCCAAGTCTGGTGTTGTCTTGGAGGCATCTTAACGAAATCAAATTGCCCTGCTGAATGCATCGATTGTGCTGGCAAATTAAATACATTCTACAAATATTTCTCATTTAAAATTATCTTATGAGGACAAAAATTGGTTTCAATATATTGAAACAAATACCTCAGTGTCAGAGCTCAGCTGTACATGAATGACAAAGGAGTGAGAATACACACAATACTACCATTTTTGCTTCTGTGTCCTTATATATTAGACTGTACCATGACTTTGTATATGCTGGAGGAACTAGAAAGGCATTTATGACTTTAAAAGGATGGTCCCAACTTGAAATACAGTCACTTCATGTTTTACTATAACATATTACCAAGTTCAAGTCTTGCTCCTGAACCCTAATTAGTATGTACCTATAACGGTAACAAGTATTGTAATTTAAAATACTTCTTTACCACTGTGTGAGAGACTTCAAAAAGCAGTAGTGCACTGGAAAAATTGCAATCTTGCCACAAATGCTGTGAAATTTAAAAAGCACAGAAGCAAACCAAAGCGCCACTGCTGTATTTCAGCAACAGATGGCTCTAAATTGCACTCCGATCACTTTTAATCTTTCTGCAAATTAGGAGCGAGCTGAAATTCTGAGCTGTGAGGCACAAGGCAGAAATGTCTCAGCGTTGGGATGTGCTGTTTGCACATATTATGCCACTTGCACACACAGAAAACCCAGAACCTGCAAAAGGCAGGCAACTGAACTCAATCAACCTGCTTTGCCAGGACCCAGCCTGGGCCATTTTACCCTTACAACCATTTTTGCAAAGCTTACAATGAGTTGTAGCATTTTTCCTTATAAGCCAAAAGCCGGTTGAGAAAGACCTGCTGATTTTAAGGGGCCGCTATCATCTCAGGGGATGTAGGCAAAGGTTTGGGAATCTTGATCCCAGAGGTGCAACCATGCAATTTAGACTAGATATTAGGAAGAAATTCTTTCCTGTGAGGGTGGTGAGACACTGGATGGGTTGCCCAGAGAAGTTCTGGATGCCCCATCCCTGGAGGGGTTCAAGGCCAGGCTGGATGGGGCTTGGAGCAACCTGGTCTGGTGGGAGGTGTCACTGCCCAGGGCAGGGGGTTGGAACTGGATGATCTTTAAGGTCCCTTCCAACCCGAACCAATCTATAATTCTATGCACAGTCTCCAATGGCCTTCTGCAGACTGAGCCCCTCAGCTCTTCTGAGAATAGGGCCATGTAGCAGTGCTGTCTCCAAACCTCTTTTGTCTGCTGCTGCTTCACCCGTGCTGCCTGCCTTGGCTCCAAGGGACTCAGAGGACTTTACACCGGCTTTCAGGATGGGGCAGCACATCCCCTTTCATGCTTAGATAAACCTCTGATATGAAAGCAACTGGAGCCTGCAGAAGAAATAAAACTTTCAGCTCGTAGTTCTCATTCAAGCGAAATAGTACGCCAACATGGAAGAAGGCCTTTACCTAATCTTTGTATTTGTGTTCTTGGCTTCGTTAATAGCAAGAGTTTCTGTTGAGGTATTAGTTAATATACAAATCCAAATAATGTGAGTGCCTACTGGTTATGAACGTGCACATGAAGAGCTATCACAGGTCAGCTCGTAGGTAGTACCTGGTAAAGCCACTGTGTTCCCTTAATAACTTCAGCCTTAATGAGCACGTTCTTCTTACCATAGGACCCTTGCTTTGCAATGAGCAGATTCTGCTGTTATAGGGCAGCAACGTGCCAACAAATGCACAGTGAATGGTACCCTGAACTACCAAAGGCATTTCAGGACACAGAGCTGGGCAGAGCAGGTGAGAGGGTTCTCCTCTCCCAAGTGCATCCAACAAGGCACCAAATACAAGAACCCAGTCTTTACATGAAGCTGGATGGAGATGTCACCAGACATCTAACGTAGGCTAAAATGAGTTGATAAGAAGGAAAACAAAGTCATTGATGATATGAAACCATTTAATAATTACCAGACCTAAGTATGCCACAGACATCCAAAATTACCATTCTTCACAACAGAAGAAAATGGTAGCGTCTTTTCATCATTGTTTTAAGAAAAAGTGTGCTTTTACATTTAAGGCTGGAGAGTTTTCTTCCCATTATGAAAGATAAAGAAAGAGGGAGTTTAATGACTCGATGTCTATTAAAGAATGGCTGACACAGGAAGAAAGATTTAATTAGTGTAGTGAGGTCTGAGTTTTCAGAAAAGAGTTTCACAACCTCTGATCCCATCAGGACATTCAAAACTCCTTCTGAGGTAAGCATAAGCACTTGAAATAAGTACGAAGAGCTTTATTTGACAGAAGACAAATAATGAACACATTTCTAGTGACAGAAATGGAATCAGTGAAAGTCCAGGCTTGTGTACGCGGCATTAGGTGACCCCTCAGTTTGGATTGCACAAACCCACACATCTGCCTCACCTTATCTGTGCTGGAGCCAGGATACTAATGTGATTGCTGATGCCATACAGGTGCTTCTGGAAGGTGTAGGTGAAACGTGGCTCAGGTTTCCTGGCATCACACAGAACAGCGTCTGCCTAGGAACCAGCAAGAGGTATATTGTGGGGAAAAAATTTCTCCCCCCAAAACTCAGATGGTACCATCTGGAGACTCCATTAAAAGAATTTCTCTTGACTGTAGGCAACATGTTCATCCAGTCCAGGAGACATTCAAAGGCCTTCTGGAAACACAAAAGGCCACCGAACCCTGAGGGTGAGGCCAATGCATTCATAGTAGACATGGCAGAAATATTGCTCCAGCATCACTGTTTTTATAAACCTATGTATGTCCATTCGGGCTTATTTGTATCAAACAATTTCATCTTATAGATGAACTTGCATTTCCTGATGTTTTAATTGCTTCTTTTGATGTAAATGGGGCCATTTATTTCCCAACAAGAAAGGCTAGATGCATAGCAACTCCTGAGGGTTTCAACAAGTCGGTACCGGTTTCAACATGTTGCTAAGAGTCTGCTCCTTACAGTTACCTTCTCCCTTAGTAGACACCAGAAAATGGTGAGGCCGAGGGAGAGGACAGTAATCTTTGTCCCCCCCATCTCACAAAAAGGGTGGATCTATTCATTCTAGCACCAAATTCTTAGCAGATGCCTACAAAATTTGCCGAGGATTTTTTCTTAAAAATTTTGCAACTCCCCATCTGTTAAAGGCACTTCCCCTCATTAAGACTATTTACATGCAAAGTTTTAGACTGCAGCTGCTTTTGTCATGACACCATCAAAATATTTGGAATGATTTTTTTTTTAAATGGGGGAAAATGTATTTTCCATTTGTACTTGGCATTACATTACTGAGAATCTCTTCTGGTAAAAATCAAACTGAATTTTCTGTGGTGGCACTAGTGCTGCTAACAAAGTTTGGCCTCAGCATTGTACCCCTAATTATGTTAATATGTTTCAGAATCCTTTTATGAACTAAAAAATGGCCATTCCTTTTGTCTGACTAGGAAGGAGAAGAAGAGCATCGCTTATACATCTGCCTTCCCAGTCTTATGCACCTTACTAAATCAGTGTTCACCCACCGAGGTTACAAACATTAAGATTTGTTTCTAAGGCTTATTTCCCACTTTACAAAATTTGTACTCCTTACAATAAGGGAAACCGTATTTGTGTATATTCACCCGAACTGATAAAAGAAGGAAAAATTTGCAACTCAGTAGGGTTTTAAAAGGTTGATTATCCTGTGTACTTTATCTATGGCTATCTTAGTTCCTACTTAAAATGTGTACTCCAAAACCTGGAAAATGAGTGCTAAACTGTTGAATAGGAGAAGAGTACTAGAATAGTGTGCCACAAATGACTAGAGCATTTAATTTACAGATTATATAGTTATACACACCAGGGAGGCATTGTTAAAGGAAGATATACACCCACAGTCTTCAGCTATGAAGGGGATGGTACAGTCATGCTTTGACCACTAGACCAATGGGAGACCACTGGGATCACTACTGGCACTAATGGCTGGAAGTGGCTCCACATGACCTTACTGAGGCTTCCTTAACGAGTCTTCTCCATCGGCCTTTCTGATCCTGTGCAGAAATTCAACTTGCTCACTTTAGTGGCATTAATTTACTCCTATTTCAATTATTTCCTTTTCTGATCTCTGAGAAGATGGCTGCAATATGGTCTTCTCTACTGGTTTAGTCCACTCCTTACTGGGCTTCAGGCTGGGATACGTCAGAGGAACAGCTCGGAGTATCGGCACAATCCCCCCAGGAACCAGCCCACGTGCAAATAGCTGCTACCACACCATTCAGTGTCTTTAGTCACTACACTTACCTGCCTCTGAGAGGTAACAGGTTGCAAAACACCAAACTCATTCCATTTGTTAATTTTGGACTAATCTCTGACAGCCCGAATGAACACACACTCCTCTAATTATAAAAGCAGAGATCCACAAAGCAGTCATGTGCCTAAAATGGCAAAGTTATGCCAACCTCCTTTTCTGTTCTTGTATAGCTCGTCAGCAGATTCAATTTTGGTCACGCGTGCCAACGCCTGACAGAAATAAATATCAGCACAAAAAGAAGCTATTTCAATTTCAAGCCAAATATAGGAAAAGTGTGGTCGTTTGGGAGGCAGTAACAGTTTGAGTTTAAAGGCAAATGACTTCAATTGCCAAGATAATACACAGCCAGAAAGCTCTGTTAAAGCTTATTATTGATGTGAATAATGTCAGGAAATGTCTGTTTTCAGCCATATCACATGCCTGTCTCCAGATTGGACTACTGCAACAATTTTGCAGCAAATTCAGGGAGAAGTGGTGGAATCGCCACCCCTGGAGGCATTTAAAAGACAGGTGCTGAGGGACATGGTTTAGTGGTGGTTTTGGCAGTGTTAAATTGATGATTGGTCTCGGTGATCTTAATGGTCCCTTCCAGCCTAGATGATTCTATGATTCTGAGAGCCTGCAGAGGCTTTGGTTTTTCTTAAACAATGAAAGAAATGGGGGCAGAAGAAAGGAAGGGGGGTGTGGATCCTGTTTCAGTCTTGACTGGGGTATAGTTTCATACTGAGTTCTTGAACCCATTTCTCTGAAAAGCTCTTAACAGCCTTCACACTTGCTATGGGTGAGCTCAGGGGTGGAGACCAGCTCGCAGTAAAGTCAGTGAGGCCAGCTTTTTGCCTCATTTTTTCCGAATATGAGCCAGAAAATTAAGATTTTGCCACTGATAAAACTCACCAGAATCAAAGCCCTTGAAATATTCTGACAGGAAATTTCAAATAATCCCCCAAATGTCACCTTTCTCACAGTTGAAAGCTGTAGTTAAGAAACATTTCCTTGACTTTTACTTTCCAGCATTTAGGTACAAAGAGCAAGAGTAAGAGAGAAATGAGAAATGTTGACTCAGTTCACACATGATATACTGAAAGAGGGATGAAAGATGGGTTTGGCACTAAAACTGGAATTAAGAAGAGCTTCAATCAGTGTCTATGTTTTTGACCAGATGGGTACTTCCAAGTCATTACATCATTGCAAACCTCAGGTTTCCTGCTTGTAGACCTACATAACTAATAACCTGTGTGAAACAGGTATTTTCAGGTCTAGTTTATAATGATTAGCACTTAGACCAGTCCAGAGAACCTATTTTCATTGATATGAACCTCTTAAAATTTCTATACAGACTGTCTGTAAGAATTAAGGAACTCAAAGAGCACCCACTTTTTTTTGATCACTCTGAGTTGTGTGAGAGAAATTCAAAGGTTGTGTACGATGATATTTTCAAATGCAGATTGCATAAACACAAGGAGAAACTTCAAAATGTTTTCATGAACAGTGGTATATATACCTGAAAAATCCCAGGCTTGGTCTGGCTATGGTGTTATTTTGGCGTAGTAATTAAAAATAAGGTAATGAAAGTCAATTTTTTCCTGAGGGAGAGGAAGGTGGGACAACTAGTCTTTTCTGATTTGCTGTTATGCTGAAAGGACAACAAAGGAAAAGATTTCCTAACATTTCACCAGAGTCCCATTAGAGCCAAAGTAAAACAACATTATAGAAACTAGATTTCTTGGGAGCCTTTATTTATTTTAATCTTCAGGAAGTAGGTACGTGTGGTTTTTTCGAGAATTCATTAACCTATAAAATTTTCTTCTTCCTGCTTCACGAGCAGCCGTCCAAGTGGGCGAGGGGAACACCTCCTAAAAGTAAAATTAAAAGTTGTGTCTACCTAAACGCTACGGCAAGCCTCGAGGCATGAAGAGAATGGAGCCAGAGGACTTAAGCAGAGATCTATGGACGCGTAAAACCTGACCTCTCCGTGGAAGGCATGTGAGCTCCCCATCCGGCAGCTCAGAGTCAGGACTGAGCCGTCGGCAGCAGCCAGGCAGGAGAGTAAAGGATATTTCCATGGTCTGCAACTTCAGTAAGTGGTTTTGCAGGAGCTGTATAAAGTTTTTAGTGTGCACTGTTACAGTTTAATAGTCGGTCTGTTAAACCTGAGGGTGACTCGGTGGGGAACTTGGAATAACCCTTTGCTTCAGGAAAGGGCCTAGATGCATCCTTGATGGTTTTCAGTGGTTCTATTTCTACCCCTTCTATCGTTTAGGACACCTACATGGAAACACCATGGATTTTAAGATCTCATTTGTTCAAGCAAACAGTACTTTACCAGACATGACTGAAACACCTCATACTTCTGATGTGATATACAAACAACAACTCATTATCCTCTGACATTGCACTTAGCTGAGGAAATGAGTTATGCACGACAACAAACTGATTTTAGACTCTATTTAGGAGGAGAAAGTTAGTGGTTGTAAAAGCAACCTCCTTCTGGTTGTAGAATAAAGGATAAGCAAAAATAATGATTGAAATAGAATACGACACCCCCTTCCTCTTTCCTCTCCCCCTGCCCCCTGCCCTGCGAGTGAATGTACAGTTAATTTGAAACAGAATATCCATCTTTTGTTTTCCCCTATTTCTCCTTTGTTTTTTTGTTTTGTTTTGGGGTTTGTTTTTTGGAAAGGAGACATGGGGATGCTCTGACACAGTAGCATAATTTTCAGCCCGGTATTTCTGCTGTAAAAGGACCTCGAAGAGGCATCTCAGTGATCAGCCTGTACAGCTGTGGACAATGGGGCACAGAGGCAACTCAGAAGGGCCAGGTTATGGCATCAGCAGAGAAGAATCAGTATCTCTGGTTGCATACAGAACAATGGAGACCTCAGTTCAAGGTCATCAGCAGCTCCTGCTGCTTCTCCTCAGCTGCTCACCTATGCCTTTTCTCCCACCTCTAGCACAAAAGGGTGCTGTGTCCCAGTAGGGTCCACAAAAACCTCCAAGGGGTTGGCAGCCCTCATCCTCCACTGATTTTAAATGGACTCAGATTTTTCCAGGGGCCTAATTCCTGTTTTGAAATTCATATGCTGCAGAGGCCTTGGGTGTTCAGCAGCTGGCAGAGTAAAACCCTTCTTTCCTGCTGATTTTCCCAGGTGCACACAATGCTTCCCATCAGCAGCTAACGCATGGTGGTGGTTATTAAAGGTCAAAATGGCTCATACCTTCCATAAGGCCGGCACACTCAGAAGCCATTCCACACATGAACACCTCCTACTCATCACTATTGTTTTCAGGGTAATCACCAGTGTGATTAATTGCTGTATTTCAGCACTCTGCCAGGATGCACTACTGTGCTTACGTCTAAATAGGCGGGAACAGGGAATTCAAAAAAGGAACACACAGGCTTTTAACTTCTAATTTTCAATTAAAAGCTGGCCCAGATAATGAGTGAAGGTTTTTTATGGCATCAGACAGATGTTTGGTTGCCATAGAGAAATGAGCTGTGTTCTTACTTCAGTGCCACATGCCAGCATCCGTCCTTATAGCAGGAACCTCAGGAGGATCCAAAATCTGAACGGAGGGAGCAAGGGGGTGGAAACGTTGTGCTCAACCAGCAGAGGGAAGCAGGCAGGCTGCCGTATGCTCTAGCTAACCAGTGCCTGAAAGTCATAAATCTCATACGTCCAGTTTGAAGTACAAATAAATTGTCATCAAGGAAGTCTAAGGAATGGCTGAATTTATATATGAGCTGATGTGTATATGTATGGCTGAGTCCCAGACTTCCCTCATGAATTTTCTAAATGCCCCTTGGTTATGATGATATAGTAAGTAATTGCTTGGCCCAGAGAGCTGACATTTATAACTACATTAAAAGGCTTCCTCTTAGGAGCAAGAGCTAAAACCAGTCTGACCTTTCTTCTCCAGTTTTATCCCTCTAGATTGTACGCAAAAACCTGTTTTCTTGGACCAAGGCTGAGAAGACAGAATCACAGAGTGGCAGGGGCTGGCAGGGACCTCTGGAGATCATCTAGTACAAGTCTCTGCCAGAGCAGGGTCACCCTTATCAGGCTGGACAGGAACGTGCCCAGGCAAGTTTTGAAGATCTCCAGAGAAGGAGACTCCACCACCTCTCTGGGCAGCCTGTTCCAGGGCTCTGCCACCCTCAAAGAAGTTTTTCCTCCTGTTCAGGTGGAATTTCTAGTGTTCCAGTTTTGTCCATTGCTCCTTGTCCTGTCATCAGCCACCACTGAGAAGATCCTGACCCCATCCTCTTGACACCCACACTTTAGATAAGTGTTGAGGAGATCCCCTCTCAGTCTTCTCCAGCCTAAACAGCCCCAGGTCACTCAGTCTTTCCTCATAAGAGAGGTGCTCCAGTCCCTTGACCAGTCCAGCTCTTTTTTCTTTCCAAGTCTCCATGCCAGCTGGTCCCTCTCCAGCCTGCTGAGTCCTTGGAGTTTCCTGCTGGAGCCATGCTCTGGGCCTTCCCCAGCCTCCCCCCCGGACCACAGCACCCTGGGAAGCTCGGGAATCCACTGCAACTTCTCCCTGTGCCTGAGTGGCACCCAGACACACACAGGTGATGAGACATACAGAGGGGGCGATCTTGAGCCTTGAAAATATTTTTTCAATCCAGCTAAAGGCTTTCTATAAGCTGCCATTATGGTCCAGTGTGGCAATGTGTTATTTCCAGTGTGTACCGTGTTATTTCATGGTAACGAAAGATTACGCTAAAATTACCTGCTCTAGGTGGACCTGCTCTGGACGGGGGTTGGACTAGATGATCTCCAGAGGTCCCTTCTGACCCCATAGCATTCTGTGATTCTGTGATTCTGTAAAAGCATTATTCCTACATGCATAATATTCAAAGCTACCATTTTTCAGAAAATAGTCCCTGCCCAACATGACTAACATTTCTTGGGAATCCATTATCAGCTATATAATTGCATAAGCATTTCATAAGAAATTTTACCCTATTTAGATTATGGTAATTTTCATAAATTCTGCTAGCTCTGACAGTACTGTGGTTTTCTTTTCTGTACTGGTTGTGACTTTATTCCCTTAAACTCTTTGAATAAAATATGAACCTTAATATTACAGTCGTAGATTTTGTAATTATTGTCCCTTCTTTGTAAGAAGAAAAAAAGAAAAATGAGCAAGTGCTCCTTTGGGGTACCAGAAACTGCAGTCAAAAGAAAGCTGACAAGTTTTAGAAGGAAACAAATGTATCATGGATAAAGGCTTTCTGTATATAAACAGTTTGATTAATAACACTGCCGGTATGTTCATAGAAATGTTATAACGAATTTCTGGCAAAGATGATATATGATTAGTCAGAGAATGACTTCTTAACAAGAAGGTCGCAGTCAGCCTCAAGATCGCTACATTTAGCATTGCACCCTATTGCTGTAGTGTTTCCCTTTTTCGAGGTCCTTCCCATAGCTTGAAATTTGTATCTTTAGAACAGAAAAAACCCCAAACCCTAATTGAGTGAATAATGTCGTAGGTAATGGTCATCTGCTGCCTTGGAGAGGACACCCAGGAGGGGACACTCACTGACACATGCGACCATCTCCCTCTGAGGAACACAAAACACAGGTGAAGTTGGATGGATACACAATTTTGCTGTAGTTAGATAAGTCTCTAATCTTAGAGAAGGTATCTCCAGCAGATCCCTGAGACTCTGCGGTTTAAAATCTGTATCTGTTACGCTCTCAAAGCTGGGACGCATTGGGCACATTCTGTCTTATGGAACACTTTGAAAGTCTTTCAACTGTTCAAAAGTTTAGCAATGACAGAAATTTGGCTACGATAAAATAATTTGTTTAGACTCCATAAGATCGTATCAATGGATCTTCTTTGATGTATAATTTTACCTGTAGCTGGGATGTACCGTCAAAGTTATTTCTTCATGAGGGTCTTTTGTATCCTACTGTTTACAGGGCATCATCTCTGGAAAACTCACCTGAGGTAAAATCACATTGTGTTAAACTATAATGATTCAAGTTCCTGACTTGTGAATTATAAAGAAGTTAAGAAAAGAAACAAAAAAGATAAAAGTAAAAAGAAAAAAAAAAAAGAAAAAGAAATGTAGCTGTAAAGATACCTCTTCTATCAGTATACAGAAAGCAGCTGGAGTGTGGCATATTGTGTAGCTGGATCACCAGCAGAGCACAAAGTGTACAGCTGTGCGTATCAGACAGCCAAATGTTGTGTTTAAAGCATGCTAATTAACCAGACCATTCCCAGAATAAGGAGAAAGAAACTGCCCAAAGTGATTGCACAATGTTTCACTCTTTTTCATCTCTCCATTCAGCTAAGCAGTTCACGTGCCAATACACTTCAAGCATTTTTAAAGAATGTGGATTTCTTGTCCAATTGTTGAAAGCTCTGAAGATATTTCTCAAGTATTTGTAGCCATCCTGAGTAATTCTTTGTCAACTTATGGCATTGCCTTTTCTCAGTTATGGTGGGTGGATACTAAATATTAAACTAATGAAATTTATTGACAGTTGAGCAGTAGACAAGATTCATTTACGCTGGCAGAAATCCATTAAAGTTGCTGATAAAAAGAAAAGGTGCTTCCAAGGCACGTTTTCCAGGGACTTTGCTGTCCAAATTCTGCTAAATGGTGGTGCAACCAATCCACTCTCTTCAAAGGTTTACCAGTAGAACATGGTAAATCATAAAAGCATTTTCAGATGGAAATGTCCAATTGCTTTGTAATGAAATAGGATGGACAAACCTCAAAACATTTGGTTTAGATCCGTTTAAGTAATGAAAAGTGTTCGCACTTATTCCAGTGCTTCAGACTGTAAAAAATGGGATGCACATGCTACGATAATCGTGTGTCACGCAAGACATCTTGTAAAGCTGGAAAGGCTGCTAGAGAGAAGTCTCACGAGGTTTCAGCCCCTCCACTTTAAAATTATATTTCCTCTGATGTTTTAATAAAAATATATGCTGCACATATGATATTTTTAACATCTACCGACTGCAGAAATACTTTGGTTATATAAGTGATTCAGCCTTCACAATATTTGAGCAAACTTGTCCTAACTGGGAGCCAGAAGCTGCTCCTTTTCAGAATGATCTTATTTTAGGGAACGGTTGTCTGGACCATTTCTCAAAAGCACGAATTGAGATTGTCCTACAGTTAATTCACTCCCCAGCTGTGGTCACCATCAACTGCCAGTCCCTTTCACCAGCAGCCAGAATATATACGTCTTCATTTAAAACCTTAAAATCAAAGTGTAGACCGTTCTGGAAAGTAATGCCAGAGACTGACACTTTTTCAGGACAAGTGTTTCTCTAACAAATAGTATATCCAGAGCTAAATATAATACAACTCTACCATGGAAGTATGCAGCTACTCTCGCTCTTGCTCAGACAATCACAAAAGTGCTTTTCCAGGTAAATGATTTGCTTATTTGCCTATCCCAAAGGTTTACATAATAAAGGAAAAATAATCAGGAGACTTTGTCAAATTATCTTTCCTTGGAGAAGATGGGAAGATACATTGTCAGAGGAGAGTTGTTTTTGTAAATTAGAATACTAACAGTAAGCATGCCTATACAATCAACTTCTCTCAAATTAATTTCAGTCTAATCAAAGAGAACATGAACTCCAAGTATAAAGGAATTGATCTTATTGTCAAGACTTTTCATAAATAGGAACATTTGCAACTACCTTAGCAATTAACAACAGAAAGTGCAAGAAGGCCAGCTCCTAGTCAGCATAAATTAGCGTAGCTCAATTAACTTAAATATGGAAATATAAATTTATGCTAGCTAAGGATTTGACCTCAAATGGAGTTAAAAACTGTGTAAGCAACTATGAATAAAATGTATAAGCAATTTAGGTGGGTAACATCAAACAGCAGGTAATCCAGTATTGGCCGTGCTTACAAACCTATGGAAATATGGTCTAAATCCTCAGTATGTGCTTTTCATCTACGTAAGGCAGTGTGAGCTGTTCATGAAATCTCAAGTATATCTTTCAACAAGGCTACACCTTTAGTGTGCCCATCCATAGCTGCAAAGCCCACACAACATCCTCCTATGTCATGTCTGTTCTTCACTCCTGTACAGTACAGTCACTAGAGAACATGCATTTATGGTGCCAAGAAGTAATCTCTGCAGCATCAGAGTAAGCTGCTAACAAAGGCCTCACAAAGAATCATAGAATCATAGAATGGTGTGTAAGGGACCTTAAAGATCATCCAGTTCCAAGCCCCTGCCCTGGGCAGGGACACCTCCCACCAGACCACGTTGCTCCAAGCCCCATCCAACCTGGCCTTGAACCCCTCCAGGGATGGGGCAGCCACAGCTTCTCTGGACAGCCTGGGCCAGGGTCTCACTACCCTCCCAGCAAAGAATTTCTTCCTAATATCTATGTAAATCTCCCCTGTTTCAGTTTAAAACCGTTACCCCTTGTCCTATGGCTGCCCTCCCTGATCAAGAGTCCCTCCCCATCTCTCCTGGAGCCCCTTCAGGGACTGGAAGGGGCTCTAAGGTCTCCCCGGAGCCTTCTCTTCTCTTCTCTCTGCCTTTCCTCATAGGAGAGGTGCTCCAGCTCTCTGAGTGTATTTGTGGCCTCCTCTGGACTTGCTACAACAGGTCCATGTCAAGGAATGGCCTTCGAAATGTAAGGGGTCTTACAACACGCTGCCATCAAGATAGGAGCAAAAAATTAAAGGAAGAAAGAGATCCAGGAGCAAAGGAGCTCTTCCCCTGGAGGAGCTACCCCCATGTGAAGTTGCTGCTCCTCTGAAGGTTTCAGATGATGGTGGCTTGATGTTTGCTCACAGAATGCTGGTTCTCATGGGGAGCTCAGAGGTTTCACATCTGCGCAGTAACTCAGAGGTTTCACATCTGCAGTCTTTGTTTCTGTGAAGATGAGGAAAATACTCACTTAAAAAAAAAAAATAACCAGCCAGGCAGACCAAGATTTTCCACTGAAAAACAAACGATACTTTTCTTCAGGTCTTTTTCTGATATCCTTTTTTTGTTTAAATCGATTCAGGAATGTTGTTTCAAACTCATCATCTGCACATCACTTTGTAAGAAAAAAGCCTGGAGTTGGCTTCTGCAGGTCAGGCTTCAGGCAGGACTAATGTCTCCCATATCCCAATACAAAGTGGTACCTCTGATGTCTGAGTGGATATGGTATTCAGCTCCAGCACCGGGCATGTGAGGGCACAGGAGCTCTACTCAGGACTTTTGAAGTTAGGCCCCTGGAAGGTAACGTGTCACTGTGGGAAAATGCAGCTTAATTTTGTAAAGAAAAAAAATTAAAGCGTCTCTGATTACTTTAATAAGATGAGATAATGCTTCAACTTAAGGAATGTCTAAGTATCCCTAGATTCACATTTTTCTGGAATTTTCATTATAATATTTCCTTGTCCTGATTTGAGGAAAAAAGCAAAAGTTAAAATACGCAAGTTTCCTCTGGGATAGAAGTTCCAAATTTAGTTCTGCTACAGCAGACGTAAAAATAGAGTTGTCATAATGCAGAAAGATATGTGTTTTCCATGTGTACACATACTTCAGTACTCCTGTCTTCCCCTGACTTCTCCAAGTGGATTTTTCCTACCCTATATGGCACCTGGCCTTTCCCTGTTAGCCTTTATGGAGAACTTTGTACTTGGTATTTATGTCCCCAGGGCTTCTCAAACTCAATGAAAAAATAAAAAAATATTTGTCAGTCAAAGTAAATAAAAAACAACCTACCTGGTAACACTAAGTTGCCAGCTAGTGAATTGTAATTATCTAAGTGGACCACCACAAGGAGCTTTAACCTAACCAGCAAGATAACTTGAGAGACGGATTCCAGCCTGTGCTTCTCTACAGCTTTTCATGCCTTTCTTCTAAGCCATTGATGATCCCAATCATCATCCCAATGATCTCTGGTCATTCATTGGGTGCTACTTCTGCTACGTCCTTGAGAAAAGCTATTTCCAGTTTATCCTGGAACTCCTACACTTTAAGGCATCCATAGAAGTGTTGTTAATTAAACCCCTGGCAACCATGAAGATATTTTCTCAGTTTAGGGTCTTCGTATTTCCAACATTAAAAGGGAGGACGTCTGCAAGGGAACTAAGGATGAGGAGAAAAAGGTCCTGTGAGGGTAAGAGTAAAGTGTGAATCATCCTCTCCAAACTGAGGTCCCAGCCAAAGGCACATGGGCTTTTTGAGGATGCTTCAAACTCACCTCAGTGCAAACTCATGGACCCTTCCTCTCCCAGTCTTTTTCAAAATGTAGGCCCCATACCCCGGAGCTCCCTTCCCCTTAACTCCCTCTTCCCAAGCATCCAAATATTTAATCCCCTGTCTTAATATTCTTTCTTCGTTGCTTTCCAGCTCACATCTACCACAGTTACAACTCCTGTCTCCCACCATCCTGTCTATCCCATTACAGAGATGTCGCTATTCTCCTCAGTGACTCCATCTCTGAGAACCCAAACCCTCTCAGGAGCCACTTTCTCTTCCATCTGCCACAACGTACCTCTATGTTTCAGACCCTTACCTGTCTCATGCCTCCAGCTGCCACTAACGCCGCTGATACTCAAGATCTTCCTTTTCTCCTCTCTGTCCTGGCTGCCACAGAGATCACCTCAGCCTTGAGATCATCTCTGGTTTCTCGTTGTCTCTCCTCACAGGAGCAAAGTCCTGGCCCCTGGTAGGGACTACAATACCCACACAGTATTTCAGGTTGCAGTTTACCTCAAAGGTATTTGTTGATCCAAAGGGACACAAAGCAGCCCTACCCAAAGCTGTTTCCACTCAGAGGGTCTTATTCTCTTTTGATTCTCTTCTAAATTAGAATGATCTCTCTTCTATTCAATTAATTTAAAAAAATATGAAGTTCATACGATAGAAAGGGAAAGTCAAGCCTATTTTAGCAATAAGAACACTGTCCACTACATCGTACCATACACTGCAACAGTTCTCATACCCTTGGTACATTCGCTTACTACCAGCACACCCAAAATAGAATGTGCTTGAGGTTATCAAGCTGTGCTTTCACCCGCCAAATCTGACTTTACAAGCTTCTGATGAAATGCTAAATGCATCAGTTATAAAGTATTCTCATTCTGCGCAGATACTCGGGATCTATTTCAGTTGCAATGTTTTCCTTCTAAAAACCTCATTCCCCGACTGAGAAAACCATTTGCCCAGGAAGGTTTTGAGCAACGAAAATCTCATGGGTGTAGGCTGTAATTTCCCAAACAGAACATAAACCAGTAGAAATGTCCACACTCACTTTTTTTGGGTAGCAATGTCCAGCAATTCACATAAACTGCATGAAATAAACTCCTCTGTGGAGCTAGCCTTCAGCTTCAGGCATTTCCATTTCATAGTCATTAAATACCGTGCCGGTCCCAATCAACTTGACATCTTTGCAGAATCAATAAACACACAGCATTTTAAACAGCGTTTTGTTTTTAACCCAGTTAAAACAACCAGAGCAGCAGATTAAGTATATATTGTACTTCCATCTGACATCCATTTAAGACCTGCATCGGGCCCCCTAAAGGCAGATGCAAAGGGACAATTTCAGGCTATGATGGACACTGGTCCCTGCCTCTTTTACCAGGTCAGGAGTCCTCAGCCCATGGAAGCAGCCCCAGCAGGTGATGCTCAGTAACCAGACACTCAGACACTCAGCCTTCCTCATAAAACAAGGCTATAGATAGTCTTTTTATTTCTTGTTGACATGCTTACTAGCTTACACATAGGGAATAACTAAACATTCTCTAGTGGTTACTAAATTACGTTTGCAAAGCCAACCTATACTCATCATATCAGTTGCAAGGGAAATAAAATACAAGTCTTTTTCATATTAGGGCTCAGCATATTGCATTATAACACTCATATTTTTCCTCAAAATAACATGTTTAGAGATTGTTTTTAATCAGCCTTTATATACGTATACCAATAAGCATGAACCGTTTGTGATGGCTTTGTGCCTTTGCAAGGAAAATGGTAAGAAAAGGTTTTAGATGATTGTCCGATAGAGAATCATAGAATGGTTAGGGTTGGAAGGGGCCTTAAAGACCACCCAGTCCCAGCCCCACTCCCCTGGGGCAGGGACACCTCCCACCAGACCAGGTTGCTCCAAGCCCCATCCAGCCTGGCCTTGAACCCCTCCAGGGATGGGGCAGCCACAGCTTCTCTGGGCAACCTGGGCCAGGGTCTCATTAAACAATTTTACCTGGCTCAGCTGTTCTGACTGAGGTTTCTAATGCGTACTTCAGGTAACTTTATACAAATTCATTTTTAAGGCCAGCTAATTTGAGAGGTCAGACAAGTTTAAAGAAAAACTTCTGTTGCGTGGTGTTAGGTACACAAAGGTTAAAGGGACATAGGGTCTAGAAGAGCCATCAGGCAGGAGCCCACTGAGCTTGGTGCTGCTGAGAGGTGGCAGCTCACAGCTGAGTGAAGTGACTTTACTGACCGCATCCCTACAAAAAAATGAAAACTACAGAATAAAAATTGGAAATAGCAGAAATACCTTCCTTTTTAACAAGAAGGCTGAAGGCTTCTGAAAAATAAAAAAAAATCTAAGAAGAAAATGACAATTAGAGGGAGAGAAGGACACAAAAGAAATCTAAAGACACATTTCTATCTGAGATGGTGTTTGTGTGTTAAGAAAACAGAAAACATAGTGAGAGGAGAAAATGAAGAGCTCCAGTAGAGAGTGGCATTATAGTATCACAATTCAGTTTATTCAGGTTCTTAAAGCTTGCTCCGTATTTCACTCAAGGTACCTATCATGATGAATGCAGACAAGTCAGGCAATCATTTCAAAGCTAGTTTGTTCCCCTTGATCCCTTCTTACGCAATTAATTGTAGAATTGCTATCAACTGTATGGTTTCCATAGTAATATGTCACAGTACAGTAGAGGACTTCCACCTCTGACATTAGACATAGAAATCTGGATCAAGACCCTTAACAAGAAGAAAGGAATTTTTACTGTGAGATGAAGTATGGTAAGTGGGAGCAAAGAGACATTCAACATGAAATGAAACTTATCTGTAAAAACATTCTACATGACCCATTAGTTAGTCATATATCAGCCCAGTGCCAGAACTTCCCCTCTGCAAAATGTATGGGTTCAGCAGTTGTTAAACCAAACAAGTTCTACAGCCAACAACCAAGACCGAAATCAAGTGATAAGTAATTCTGCTTCAGTTTCCAACCGCATGACTGCATGTGGAGACCAATAAGGGTCATCATCATGATATACCAGAGAACTATGGTCCAAGGATATTTTCTTTTTGCAAAGCAGAGCATGTGAAATTAAGAAATGCCAGATTTAAGGTTTGCCAAGCACTCTCCTAGGTCTGTGCATGATTGTATGAAAGTTAATTCCATGACCACACAAATGTATGTATGAGTGTGTACACATTCATTTATCTTATTCAATATAAGGACATACCAATTTGCAATGTACGTAAAGGACAAGTAACAGTAGAAAGGGAAATACGGCTTCAGCCTTCCTAATTATATCTCTCTCCAAAGTCTTCAATTTGTTTTATTTGCTTCTATATTCCCTCATGAATATTTCTGCAGGAAAAAAAAAAACAAACCCTCTACACTGAAATCCAGATGAAAAACAGCAATAAATAATACAGTTCACTGTATCCAGGTTTTTTTTAGGACAATTAAGCTTTTGCTTCCTTTTTCCTATCTGAATGAGAAAACTTTCTCTTCCTCCTCCCTCCTCCCCCCCCCAATAAAGTCTTTGTTGTAAAAGCCAAACCGGGTAATATTTTTAATAACTTTAGCATACTGCTGAAAGTTTGGCACATTATTTAATGCAGTTTCATTCTACATCTTTTTTATTTCTGAAAATATCAAAGGCACCTAAAAATTATTTAGGTAAGGTAAAACAATTTAAAACTCTATTTCTTTTCAATCTGTCAAAGCTGTTCAATGAATGGATGAAAGATTACTGTAATATTATTGTGCAGCATAGATAAGTGAATCATAAAATCGAGATAAAAATGCAGTTCAAAAAAACTACTACAAACTTTTAACACTTTCCTGTTTTTTTTTAACTCCTTAATGCCCAAAATTGCCTGGAAAAAAGGACCATGAGAACAGACTTCTATAAGATTTTCAGCACATGCACTAATTGTTTTGGGTGACTATTTTATAAAATCAATTTTAAAAGAGAAACATAAGAACTATTTAACACTTGCAGCATTTTCTTCATTCTGTTATACCTTAAATCTTGTTTAAATTGCAGATGGTGCCATATTACCAAAATATCTATCATGCAAAGAAGTCTACAGAAGCTAATCTTCTATGGCAGACAACTTTGCCATTTCAACTCCACTCATAAACATTTTACAAAAACAATTTTATTTATTTATGTTTTTAAAATCTTGGGTCAGTAGCCCCTGACCTTCACAAGCCTTTTGTATTTCATTTACAAATTAATAATCATAGAATCATACAATGGTTTGGATTGCAAGTGACCTTTGAAGATCATCCAACCTGGCCCCCCTGCTGAGGGCAGGGAGAGTAGCTGTCACCTTGTCCTGTACTTAGTCATAAAGGACCGTTTCCATTGTGAGGAAAAACTGTCCCATGAATAACACTTCTATTTATAGGGAGCATGCCTTTCCAAATCACTGTGCACTTTTCCAGACCTCAAGAATAACTTCACTGGTTTCAGGTATAAAAATTTGAAAATCATAGATAGAAAGAACCCATGAAGTTGTCTAGTCTATCCCCCTGCTAAGAAAGTACTGAGTTTTGTCCTGCTTGTTAACTTGTGTCTGGTAAAGTAAAATTCTTCAGCAGTGATTGCAGGTCAGCAGGTATAGATAAGAAAAAAACATATACTTTCACTGCCCATGGCATGATGTATTTGTAGCCTTTCCTTTTATTTAACTTTTTTAAATAATGTCAAAACAAAGCTTTCCAAGTAATCTGTAGAGATTTCTTTAGTGATTTAGGCTATTTTCTAAATATCTTCATAGTGGTGACTAACCAGACTTAACTTTTTTTCTCCTAAAGTATGAGGTTTCAAATTTCCACCTGTAAATACTATTTTTGAAATTTCATTAGACACCTTCAACCAATGCCACTGTATCTCTTAAGTAGAACCAAGGAGCTGCTCCAAATAAATTTCTAATTGTTTATCTTCGATTCTTTAGTTGCCTTCCAAACAGCAGAACCGGATTATGATGAGGAACACAGTATTTGATCTGGAGAAAACAGAAAACTGGCTTAATCCAGAGCTAACTAGCAACACTGAGAGTTATTTCTTTGCGGAATAAAATAGTGTGATAAATTATATTTTTTGTTATTGTTTCACTGTTACTGTTTTAACTTTGTATTCTGATGAATGCTCTCTGCAGTCTATTGTAACACATATGTTAGGTCATGTAATAAAGGGCTCTCCTCCATGTACACATGTGAAGGAGCCCTGAAACACAGCAGAAGGCAGGGGAAACCAAATAATCCAGCCTGAGAAATGAAGCCCCCAAGCCAGCTTCTCCCAGGGTGTCTGTCTTCAGCCTCAACCTAAAACCCATGGTCCACGGCAGGGTCAACCAGCACCAGGAATCAGGAAGACCCTGGACCCACCTACAGGCTGCGGGTTTTTTTTAGATTGATGCATGCTTGTGTCTGTTTAGGTGTTGCTCTTTGTCACAGTACATCATCTTCATCCATAAACATTATTTTTCAAAAGAAAACAAAACCCTTGTGGAAAAATGCATGTCTGTGAGAACTGGTATTTTCAGTGGGAAAAGATTAGCTTTTTAGAAGAAAAGAAATAAGTTATTTTGGGTGTGAGGAAATACTATGAGAAGCTGGTCTTAAATAAAAATTTTTACCAGTGGAGGTTTAATCATCATGAAGGAAAATAATTTTCTACCGTCTTCCCTTTTGTCATACCTCATTGCGTGTCTGTTTTCTGCAGAGATATCCCTTGGATGAATAGCACCCTGAAAAGAATAGGTGAGTCAGTTGGTAATAATGCTACCACACATTCCCCTGCCATTTATAATTTAGCTTCTTTCCTTCCAATTATTTATGTAGCGACTCATTTTAAAGTTACTGCTGTTAATCTCTTCTATTTATCATGTTTTATAAATTGCAATTCCATACCAAGATCTAGGTTCAGTGAAGACTCTCCTGCCTATCTCCCAAATTGTCCACAAGCAACTTGATAAATCCTGACAAACGTTATGTTGTGGAAACTGGTAATCATTTAACATAACCAGCTGGCACTGTAACTTCAAAAGTTTTCTTCTCCAAACAAAAAGTACCACCTCTCAGCACGATCTTCATCTTTTCTCCATTTTTTCTTCTTCACTTGGCAGCAGCAGAATCTCCAAAAAGATTATCTCTATCCTTTGAGCTGATTCGTTTTCCACGTCTCTATTCCCTGAAGTGATGTTTCGTGATAAAAAAAAGAAGCTGAGATTTGTTTCCATCTGTGTTGTAATCAGATGCATCAATTTGTAAATTTAGACAGTTCCTTTAAGAAATTATTCATCCCCCGATCTTAAAAGGTTTTTATCAAAATTTTTATGGTCTTGCTAACAGACTCTCCTGATATTTCTGAGAGAAGAGAGAATTATTTAGTTTTCCCATTTTTTTTTTAATCACAGCTATAAAGATGGTGTTCTTCTGAGTCTCCCTTTAAGATTGCCCAAGGGTTTTTTGTTTTATTCCAGGAAACAGAAACCTTTCTAAACCTCTTTGGTGACTGTTCTAGTCTTTCTTCAAAGTCCCTTGGGAACCGATTTTATTTTTCTGCAATGGGATTTGGGAAAGTCTGTCATTTACAAGTGTGTCATTTACAATGATGGATGAATCTGCTCTTTTTTCAGCGTTTGTTAAATATGGTTCAGACTTAAAAGTACCAATCACAAATTCCCTAACATTGCTTTGATTTAACTGCATAGTTGAAATCTGTTGGCACCATTCCTACAGTGGCTGTTTTCCTAATACATCTTAAAAAGCAAATTCAGTTGAAAAGAAATTATAGTGGAAGTCAGAAAAGACACTAATCTCCTCCAAAATCCTGCTATTGGTTTCCATTCTCTACACACACACACAAAAAAAAAAAAGCTGTTACAAACAACTTATTGAATAAATGCTGAGATCTTGCAAGCATTTGTTGCCAAAGGCCTTTAGAAAAAGATTTCCAGGTACAGCAATATATGTTCGGGTATGAATTTGGTCGGATGGGGACACTGCTGCCCTGACTTCCAGCTCAGCACCATAGCTATGGCACTGTGATGACCCATCATGTCTGTATGAGACCTGCTGTATGCTTACTAAACAGGGGAAAATTAACCGCAGGAATTGCTGATATTATGTGATAATAATTATTAATATTTTAATTGTTTAGGACTCTCTTGAGCAAATCCAATCTTAAAAGAAAAACCCAGATTAAGTCAACTAAGGAAAAAACAGCTGGTAAAGGCAGAAAATGTATGACAAAACATGTGCTTTCATTTGTATAAGCACACAAATAACATAAACACACATGTAAGCAATTGCCTTTCATTGTGGTTGCTTCTCATCTCCGTTTCCACTGGTTCCAGCTACACTTCTATTGTGATAATGTGGTTTCTTCATGTGTTCTTGGCATTCAAGATGAGCTTCCTCCCACTAACATCAAATATGAATTTTGCTACTCTTTTCACAAAATTGAAATCTGGGCCGTGCTGTCCAGTCAGTCTCACACACAGCTTTAACAAATCATGCAGCTGATGTGATTTGGGGATTACTAAAGGCCCTCTTGCCTGGGCAGACTCTCCTAATAATTTCAAAAACGAGCAGCTATTTCATGAAACAGGGCTTTAGAAAGTGGAGTGCTGGGAGCCTTTATTAACACTCAGTCTAAACTTTTTTATTATGTTGAGAGATAGAGGTAAAAACGAGTTTGTTTGGAGTCGGCTCAGACTGAAAAGATTCATTCCCCTTCAGCAGGTTACTCCAGAAACAAATTAAAACCCAACCTGCCCAACTGCCAGCTAAGTATCGAAATACAGTATCTGCTCCCTATAGATTCTCCTTTCTGCACTTCACCCTCCATTTCCCACCAGTTCCCCCTCTGATTTATGAAATGAACTACTTGGTTAGCTCAATGACAGCAACAAGCCACAAACAAAACATCCTCTGTATCAGTGGGAAAAGTTTTATGTATGTCGCAGTTCTTTCTCTTTGGGAAAACAATCTTATATCCTGGTGTTAGGAAGTCTGGCACAATATCCATAGTGTTATTTTCATCAGTTTATATACAGTAAATAACCCACAGACCCAACTTGGAAGATGCAGCAATACACATATACTACATATTTATTATCTTAACTTGTGGTATTGCCTTGAGAACTGCTCTTAGGCTTTTAACATTGTCGTTACGGTAAGATAAGTGATTATGCTTTCTTACTCAGAGGATCTGCTTTCTATTTACATTGAAGGTATAAGACTCTTGCTTTAGTTGCTGAAGATTTTACTATTGTTTTCATTCTGTTGATGTTGGGAGACAGTATGCTCTGGGAATATGAGCAGGACTCTCACTTCCCACATCCCTTTAGGAGAGTCGTGTTAGTTCCAGTTACTATCCATTTACTGATGCTGAGATGTGAGCCAGAAAGGCCAAAGGCTCATTTTCAAAATCCTAGCTAAGACTGATTTTTGGCAGGCAAAAACATTACCTTATTACTTGTATATTAAGTCCAGACTATGTCAAAGCTATTAAGAGACAAGCATGAAAGTTAATAACATCAGTGGTTGAGTGAGCAGCCTGTACCATGTCTAGAATACATCAGCATTTTTAAAAAGGTGATGCCAAGAGCTTTTATGCCTTCTTGCTGCCTTTGTAGTGGCTGTGCCCCTCCCATGGCCATTTGGAGGAATGTAGGACCTGCCATCAAAGTACTTCTACTGGAGGTTGTAGAGAGGCGGGGGTCGGTCTCTTCTCCCAAGTCACAGGCAATGGGACAAGAGGAAATGGCCTCAAGTTGTGCCAGGGAAGGTTCAGATTGGATATTAGGACAAAATTTGACGCTGACAGGGTTATTAAACATTGGAACAAGCTTCCCAGGGAAGTTGTTTAGGCACCATCCCTGGAGGTATTTAAAAGATGGGTTGACATAGTGCTTAGTGACATGGTTTAGTGATGGGTTTTATCAGAGTTAGGTTGATGGTTGCACTAGATGGTCCCTTCCAACCTAGACAATCAGAAAAGTTGCATAGACCCAACTAGTAGACACTCTTGTAGTCCTTCCTTACCCAAGGGCAGGTTTCAGTTACCACTATGCTGAAGGTAGGCTATCCTTGAGTTAGGGAATAGAAACTGCAGACCACAGCAGCCTGCTCTCCCTCCACTCTTACCTGACAACTCTTAAAGGCTTGCCCTGCAGGAGGCAATACTCCTACTGAACGTGATACCAACCCAAGTTGGTACAGACCTATCCCAAAGCACAAGATCCCAGAGAACAGAGAGAAAGCTCCCTCCTTTCTTTTGAGAGTTTGTAAAGATGCAGCCTTCTGCCAAGTAATGCCTCAGGTCACCAGGTACAGCTCGTTGTCTGCCCACAATTATGCCAAAAACCATCCATAGCAGAAACAATTGCATCCAAACGAAGAGGAGCTGATTCCTGAGGATGGAGTCCATGGGTATAAACTACAGACAAGCACAAGCATGTACCATCATTAGGAGAAGAAAAGAAAATTTTAGGATCAGACGGGGAAATGTCATGAAATGCTGAGACACGTGCACATCCGTAAAACTCAGAGGAAGTCAAGAATTCAGGAAAGGAGGATTAACCAAAACAGAACAAGAGGTTTATTTATGTATTTTCAACTGGAACAAATTCATCATAATGGTCGCCCTTAAAAAGTATCAAGTGACTCTGGAAAACAGATAATGTGACTCCAGCAGTCGCTGTATTCTTCAGGTATTTTATGTGGGAAAATCGTATCTGTTTTATCTACAGCAAAATTGGCAAGTTTTTAAATGAAGTTTTGCCAAAAGCCTTTGTTAACCATAAAATATGAAAGTATAAGAACATATGCCATGCCTTCTGGGCATAATCTTACTTATAGCAACATAAATCAGGAGTTACTTCAGAAAAGCTGAAAGAAAACTTATATACAAAAGAAAATCAAAGCCAGAGTGCTCTGAGCTGATTGGGATACAGGTGTGAGGGTGTAACAGCTTTCCAATTTTCCCTAACATATCATTTATTAGGGTGACATAAACTTGCCGAGAACCTGGCTATTCAATAAGGAAAAAAATACAGCACAAAAGTGAAGAGGCAACACCCCATGAACCTCGCATCTTCACATTAGGTTTTCTTCCTGCCCCAAATGTCTTCTCTATTTTAACCAGCTGGCCGTGTACCATACTAACTGAGCAGGTCCCATGTGTTTCACAGGCTGTTTTTCTACCATTACTTCTAAGAACTGGGCTCCAGAAATAACACAATATAGATACTGGCAACAAATGTTTGGCTTAGGATGGTATACAGTCGGCTCTATAGTTCAAATTATAATTAAAAGGGTTAAAAAGTACTTAATGCTAAATCACCCTCATCTGTAACCACCAATTTCTTTATGAACGACTGAAATTCTTCTAAAGCATGCAATGCTGGGAAGAAAAATCATTGCACTCGTAATTTTCCATGCAGTCTTGAGAGAGGAGCTTAGTTAAAGCCTTGTCCAAGATGAATTAACTCAAAAATTTTGGGGGTAATGGTTTTAAACCAAAAGGGGGGAGATTTTGATTAGATATCGGGAAGAAATTCCTTACTGTGAGGGTAGTAAGACATTGGAGCAGGTTGCCCAGAGAAGCTGTGGCTGCCCCATCCCTGGAGGGGTTCAAGGCCAGGCTGGATGGGGCTTGGAGCAACCTGGTCTGGTGGGAGGTGTCCCTGCCCAGGGCAGGGGGTCGGAACTGGATGATCTTTAATGTCCCTTCCAACCCGAACCATTCTATGATTCTATGCTTCTGTGAAATGCACTTGCCTATGCTAAAATTAAAATAAAAATGAAAGAGGTTATTCCTTCCCCTTCATCGCCTCCCATTAGCCCAACTTCCAGGATATCTCGTTTTTCAGGTCAGGGCTTCAGTCAGATGGTTGTGTAATATGAATTACAGGGCCTTTCCTCAGCAACCAGTGAGGGATAAAAGCAAAGGGAATGGGCTATAAGTCTAGCTGTCAGCTTTAGGAGACCTTAGGAGACTCCACAGGCATAGTGAGAACTAGGGGAGGGTACTTGGAAAGCCGTCTGCAGCCCCACTCTCTTCTGACCACTTGGGTGGGGAACCGGACCTTTTTCTTCTTATGGAAAATAAGGTTAACCTCTTTCTTTCTGGACTTTCAAATCTCAGGTAACAAACCTAAATGATTCTGGGAAAAAAGTGCCCATTAAACCGCAGCATATAAACAGTTTAAAATTTCTGTTCCATACAAAATTAGTTCAAGTGTTGCTTTTCCAAGAGACATCTCAACGTTAGCCATGGCTGCGAATCTTCTCTACATCACAAATGAATGATTCGTTCTACAATGAATCTCAGCTTGCACTGGCCCTTGGCCACCACTCCATACGATCCCTCTTTGTGGCTATTGGTACCAGAACAGAAACACAATCACTTCAAGATGTAAAGTGCTGAGAGGTCCCACCAAAACGCAAACTCACAGGGTTGCACCATGTCAAAAAAACATCCTGTAGCAATAAGGTTGTCCCGACAGGCTTTAAACAAGATTAAGTAGTCTCTGCCTTCCAACAGCCGAATTCTAGCACAAAACGTGTGTCATGTGCACTAGCTAATTTGACAAAAACAAGACTCTCAGCTCAGACTGGGTCTAGATCAAACCTACTCTGGTAGGTGAGATGGTGAGGCACAGTGCTACTCAATGTGGAAGATCAGCCTGAGGCAGAAGTTTGGCTACAAATATGGTAACACTCAGACAGAATGAAAACATTTTGACAGATGAATTTTAGACCAGAAAATTCAATCCCTGTCAAAATAAAAACAACTCAAGGGAATATGTTAATTTTTAAGGCAGTTTTCTGCAACTTTTTTTTTTCAACTTTATTTTTTTTTACATTTTCACAACATTTAAGTATTTTGTTTAGATCCAGCTAAATTATTTTTTTGCAGTTTCATCCGCTGTTTTTGTGACATTCATTTTGACATCACATAGTAAAATGAGTATTTACTGTAGTTGATAATTTTATATTATGATATGTCAACATAATCATAAAATCCTTTCAAAACATTTCAAAACATTAACGTTTCCCAAGTCCTCATTCCTCAAAGACTTGAAGACATTTGGTTTGCTTTAACTCAGGATTAAATAAATGAGGAAATAACATAATTTCTCAGTGGATAAGAATTCTCTTTTGTGAACTGCTCATGATACTGTACCATAATTTTATAATGCTGCATTTCAAAGACTGTGTCATTAAAAAACCCTGCTCTACAAGAAAATGACTGGAGAGGGACCTTTATGTTGTCAAAAATAAAGAAAAATTGAACAAAAATATAACTATTTATCAATGTTGGTTTTCTCACATGCCTGAAAAGACCTTGAGTTTGAGGAAAGCAAGGTGGTGGACTAGAAGATTTCAGCATTTTAGAGATAATGAAGAAGACTCACTGAGATTAATTTTGTCTCATTCTAATTCTACTCCAGTGATTACTGTAGCATCACTCGCTCTGGGCTCCGAATCCCTAGTGTCACTATTCCCATCTGCTTCTGAGGTGAGCTCAGTTGTGAAAGCTTATGAAGTGAAAAATGAAAGTTTATAAAGGAAGAAAAAAACACTACAAATGGGAAAGAGAAGATATTTCTGGTGACTAGTATGCGGATTTTTAAATTTTAGTCAACACAAACCTTAAAGCTTTTTTTCTACCTTTTATTTTAAAACAATGAGCATTTCTAAATGTAGAAAAGTATATATTTGTAAAAGTGTAAAACAATTTCTAACCCAATGACATCTCTTCTTAGCCTAAAAGTGAAAATTTGGTCGTTTCCCCTAGCCAGAATTTGATAAGCCTTTGAGAAATAAGAAGCAAAGCGGCTGACATTTGTCAGACTTTTGGTTAGCAAATTAGGTACTACGTAGAGTTCCCCTACCATCCTTGAAATTTCGGAGTGAAAAAAGTAAACAGTGCAAGGTTGGTTTGAAGAGATAAGGCTTAATTGCTCTTTAATTTAATTCTTCTTTCAATTTACAGAAGTGAGGACAAGCATTTGGAGAGAAACTCATTCTTAAGGCAGAATTGACAATATGTTGTTCACCATGCAGGAAAAGAGAAGATTTACCTTCTTGAAAGCAGATAGTAACCCTTATATTTATATGTCAGAGTCCTGGAGTTCATATCTTTAAAAATGGCAGATAAAATACAGTATATTTAATGCAAATGCAACAAATGTTGTTGTTTTTTGTTTGTTTGTTTTTCTGGAAAGGAGGAATACACTGCAAGAAGGGTGTTACATAGGATGTTATGTACCCATTAGATACATGATATGTTTTCCCATGTCCCTTACTTGAAATCAGGCTGATAACCTCGATCAGTTTGTAACTGAAGGGGTAAATGCCTCCTGTAGGTAACCTGTCTTATAAATCTTCCTGTCAGTTTTCAGTATAAAAGATAATGAAAAAAGAAGGTTTCAGTTACTTTTTCAGGCCCTGGGCCAGCATACAAACTGCCCGAGGAATGTTTTGCCATCCAGTGGAACCAGGAAGAAAATGGACAAACTTTCCCACAGATTCTGCCAAAGTGTTTGAATTCTGCCTATAATAACAGTCCTGCTATTCCCAGTACCAGGCCTCTTGTGAGCAGCTCTGTCCAAATTACGTAAAGAATAAAACTGTGTGCTGAGATGTAAATTTTAAGTTTGTTTCCCTTTGTGTTTTTCGCAGATACCTACGCAAACACCGCCAACCTCTCCATCAGCACAACAAAAGCCTATGTCTTTAAAACAAATGGGAGCTGCTTGCTACCAGGGAAAAGCAGTCTAATTAGCTAATAATATTTCAGTGTCGTGCTGCCATGGGAAGACTGGGCAGTGCTCAGACCCTGTGTGAGCTGAGCCAAAGGTGAGTCTAAACGTGACTAAATCAGAGATATGGAACAAAGATGGCTTAAATTGTTCCACCTGGATGTGAATAAAGCACCTAATTTTTCTTTTTATGCTTTGGAAATGCAGAAATACCTATATTGTTTATTGACTCTGTTTGGTTGTTACCAGTAGTTCAGAGTGTTTCCTAGATGAAGTAAATTGCTATAAACTTAAGAAAAATATTGAAAAAATTATAACATGTCTAAACTTTTTTGTTTACATTCAAAAGCTGGATTTTTTAATTGCAATGGGGATCTGAGTTTTTCAGGAATTTCCAGACTATGTGCCCCATCCATTTTATTTCAATCTGTCTGTCACAATGACTTTCTTTCTGCATAATTCATTATTAAAAAATATTTTTGCATGGAGAGATCGCTAAGAAGGAAAAAAATAACATTGAAAGCAAGAGTGTAATGGGTGGTTCTACACAGATGGGATACTGGAATGCAGATCTGAGTTACTATAGTTTTAAATAGAAAATCTACATTTCATCCTCCTACTTCCACTCATAGGAAATGCAAGAGAGATCTGAAATAGCAACTCACTCAATGATCTGTGTTTGATTTTCTACTGGGAAATAAAGGAAATAATTACCTGGTGCTAACTAGAAGGTACTATTTCCTTTAAGCTATGTGGACTTCCCTTAATACAGCAAGTACAGCTCCAGATGTGGCCTCACCAGGGCAGGGCAGAGCAGAGTGGGAGGATGACCTCCCTCAACCTGCTGGTCATACTCTTCTGAATGCACCCCAGGATGTCGTTGGCCTTCTTGGCCACCAGAGCACATTGCTGGCTCATGGTCAACTTGTCCATGTCCAAGGTGTTGTTAAGTGCTCCTTAACTTCCATTTGGGCCCTGTTCCCAACGCACCTGGCGTGGCCCCAGCATTCAGTGCCACTTAACACACAGCATCACATTAAAAACCTAATTATTTGAACTACAGGCTATGAGAAAAACAAACAGGATCAAGGATCTACCCAATTGTGGCCAAAACGTGTTCTGTGTTCGTCAATACCTACGTACTTTGGGACAAGTGAGGAAAGCAGCCTGGTCAGTGACTTATCCTGCCCCAAAGTCTTTCCAGCATATTGGTGTCTATTTTCTGTATTTCTTCTACTCCTGTGGAGACTTTTTTTTTCCTGGGGTACAGACATCCTGGGGGAATGCTTTGCAACGCAGCCTATTGGCCTTGCCAGAAGGTCTAAAGAGATTCGGAGCAGAGATTGCATGGCTCTAGGAGAAGTCTACTCTGCCCTGTGCTCTTAATGTCACCCTTTGTCTCCACAAAACACAGGGCACCACAGCTACAAGTGGCAGGTATAGATCTGCCTGTGGAGATAAACAGCCTTTTGGAGTGGAAAGGGGCTGGAGAGAAAAAACTCACTATTGGAGATGTCTCCCACAAAGGATTTTCTATTAACATTTGATTACATTTCACAGGATTTATTCCTGCAGTGCCCTACAGATAAGATATGCCAAAACACTGTCTGAGGCTTTTCCTAAGCATAAATCCTACAGAGTGCAATCAAAGTGTCAGTAGCGAGCTCGATCTGTTCTGCATGTGTGTGCTGCAATCCAAGAGTAAGTAGCACTGATCAAACTTAACTAAACCTGCTGCTTTCGGGGCACTGAGGGCCTGGGCTTGCTATTCAGGGTTTCTTCTAATTGCTTTGAAACTGTTTATTGTCTAATTTAATAAAGATTTTTCTTTTTCTGAGGGGGGGAAGTGAAGATGTGACAACAGATTTCCCAGCTGTTTGCAAGTCACGGTTTTTATGCTGTACTCCTCGGAAACAACAAAATGTGGGAGGGGAATAAAATGTTCCAACTGAGTGAAGTGTCACTGTGACTGATGCCTCGCCGTGGTTTCTCAAACTGCTGAAGAGGAGTTGCAGGGCAAAACTGAAGGGCCACTTTATTCCCCACCACAACATTTAGCCCTACGGCAGAGATGAAAAATATTTTCCGTTCTGTAGAAGAAGTTGGGGCCAAATCTTTACTTCTGCGTAAGGAGTGCGTATTATTACCAACTTCTAAGCAGATATTAAACATCAGCAGTACCTGGTTTCAGATGTGTACATAAGTGTATATACACACGTAAGTAACAGAGGGGAAAAAAGGAAATATTTTAAGTATAGAAAAAGCAAACTTATTAAATACAGATTACAATTCTTCAAAGACTCATGGGAGATTAAAAGGGGGATTTCCCGAATAATGGGCTCACGTTTTATAGGCTGTTTCTGCAATTAATAAAACACAATCAAGAGCTTTATATGTAATCTGCTACAGTATTTTAAGGTAATCTTAAATCAGAAGATAACATTTAAACTTTGAATTTTCTCCAAACATAATCAAAATTCCTTGAATTTTCTGCAAGGAACAGAAAGGCTGAAATCCCGCCTGTTTTTCCATCTCCAGGTGCATTCATTCTGCCTTATATGAAAAGAGAAACAAATTGTGGTCTAACAACAGATCAAACACTGGGATGGATTCTTTTCTTTCCTTCCTGAGATATGCTTGAGGCAGAAAAGCAGAGACACATCTTCAAAAACCCTCTTATGGCTCCCTGGTCCCATACAGCTCCAGCTACAGCCCTACAGCGGTCCAAAGGGATCATGAGGGAAATTTCTGAGGCAGGAAATTCACCCCGTACAGCTCAGGTGACACAAAGGGAAGCCAAATAGCACCTAGAATTTACCTTGTGGGAGCTGACTGGGCTCGGCATTAATATGTGATCAGTATTTTACGACACAAGGCTCTGATAACAATTCTTATTAATGGTATAGAAGACTGTCTAAATAAAAGTTAATGATGTTTAAAAGGATTTCTGAAGGATCCTTGATATGATTTATTATACTTTTATGTTAATAGTGAAAAAAAATTATTTTCAATATGTAAGTTATAGCCAGAAGAAAGTAATTTATCATTTAAACAACCACAGCCAAATTACAGCTCATAACTTATTAGATGGGAGCATCTAGTCTCTCTGAAATGTAAGCATCTTGAGAGATTTTTGTTCATTTTTCTTGCCTAAAATCAAAGAAAGAAACAATCAGATACAAATCACTCAGCGAGCTGTGGTTTTTCACAAAACCAGTTCTTACTCTGAGAAGAAAGGAACAATGCGAGTTCCAAAATACTTCTGATTACTCAGACAAGAATGCTATCAAATTAGCTAAGAACGGGTGAAATAAGATTAATTTTGAATGAAATCTCCCTAGTGTCATGCCATTGTTGTTCAGCACTCATATTTTGCCTACAGTTAACAAGACTGCACATCACTGCATGGATTTATTGACTGAATTTACTGCCCTTTAATTTTCCCTTCTCAGTAAAGGCAGAGCATTATAATTGTTAAGTTGGGTCTGCGACTAGAGCTATTTGTCTGAGCCGTGATGTCCACTCCAGTCACTGACATAATCAACCTGGTATTTTTTGTGTGGTTTATTCCCCATCTTCTTTGTTGGGTATTAGAATTTTTCCTAATATCTCATCTAAATCTCCCCCCTTTCAGTTTAACACCGTTACCCCTCATCCTGTGGCTCCCCTCCCTGATCCAGAGTCCCTCCCCATCTCTCCTGGAGCCCCTTTAGGGACTGGAAGGGGCTCTAAGGCTGG
>JAHREE010000077.1:3226780-3267550 GCA_033628505.1 Tringa tobata | reverse complement strand
TGTGAGGGTGGTGAGAGCCTGGCCCAGGTTGCCCCGAGAAGCTGTGGCTGCCCCATCCCTGGAGGGGTTCAAGGCCAGGCTGGATGGGGCTTGGAGCAACCTGGTCTGGTGGGAGGTGTTCCTGCCCATGGCAGGGGGTTGGAACTGGATGGTCTTTAAGGTCCCTTCCAACCCAAACTATTCTATGATTCTGTGATTCTATGATTTAGGGCCCTTGTACTTTGCATGGGTGAAGTTCAAATGCACTTTGCCCACTTAAAGATAATTTCTGGTGGTCTCTACAAGATTCTAGCAGAGATCTTTTGTACTGAGTGCCTTGTACAGCTAAACCAGAAGGGTTTTGAATACTTAGACGTTATAACTTCCCTGATATTTAGCACTTTTGACTAGCAGATCTGTAAATGCTTTAACAATAACCAGCTTGCACACACAGAAAAACCACAGTTCTGAGGTGACCGATGACATTTTCTATCTTGACCTTGGCACTCTCCCTTGCTCCCCCTCTCTTTGCTGTGTAAGCAAATGGAAAGAGTGGAAACCCAGCCAGTGGAAATATAATAACTGAGTTTTGGTAATTTCATTCCAAATGTTTTGGAATGTCTAATGAACTCTCTGAAGCTGAGTTCATTGTCTTTCAGCTGCTTGACATAGTTCTCAGCTAATTTAACATTTATAAACACACACAAAAATGAATTTTTAATGTTATATTTGCATGTGAAATCCTGGCTGCACTTTAAGCTTGGTTTGTTTAAGAAAACCAAATTCTCATTAGTGGAGAATAAAAGTATGAGCAAAATCACTGCTTGTAAATAAAATTAAAAAATGAAAAAAAATACATGTAAACACCCACACACAGTGAAACAAATAAACAATGGTGCTGAACTTTCTGGTGGGAAAAATGTGTAACATTTTTGTGAAGTTCTAACATCACTTCTGTGAAAAAATATTTTTTGCAACTTGATTAAATGTTATTTAAATATTTGTAAGCACTTATTATATAAGATTTGGAATTATTATACAGATGAGCAAGCAAAATCATAACAGAAAAAGTCTTCTTTGTGCAGATAAAAAGGGAGCAAACCCACATTAATTCCTAGTAGAAAACACAGAGGTTATTTACTAGTTGTGTGGAAAGGGAGGAGATGTTAATTTATGAGTAGATCATTTTTTATGTTACAAGTCCTGCTGTAGTACTGGATTTCCAAGATAAGTACATTGTCAGGGAGACAACATTTAAAAGATTCTCTTAATATGAATAGAAATGTAAAAGCTTCTAATTTTCTTCTGGCTGACATGGCTAATGACGGTAGCAGTATCGTATATGTGGAGAAAACTTGCCCTAAATGAGGCACACACGCTTCATAGTCTTCCTCATCAGCTGCCATATCTAGAAAGATATTTCAGTGCTTCTCAAGGCAGCTTAAATATGGTAACGTTGAGTTCCTAAGTTGGTAAGTCTTACAGAAGTAGTGAAAAAAAAAGAATTCTAAGATGAGAAGAATGTAAGTATTTATGGCGATGTGGAAAGTGCTATCCCACCAGTTTGTAATTCTACAGCAAGGTCTAGACAGTGAAAAGTGACCAGAAGTATCACTGAAAGAAGAGATTTACCATACGATCTGTTTATTCTACCACATCAGATAAGGACAAGGTACAAAACCAGTAGCAGTCCAAACTGCACATAAACAAGGAAAAATAAGGTCCCTGCCATGGCATCCCCTGGGCAGCAACACGCAAAGCAGTATGCTGTTTTGCTGGGTGTAATTCATGCCTTTTATATAATTTTCAGAAAGTCTACCCTAAGAATAAATTTTTGAGGCTTCCTTTTTGGGAACCTTTATGTCTCTCTCAGTAACATGCTTCTGAGTGAAAGTCTCTGAAACATGAAATACTGTGTAGTGTATTTGCCTTCTGTAATACAATCTGTAAAGATCATATTCTTGTCTTTTTCTCCTTAGCACAGTATGACACCACTGAGATACTGGGCCTCCAATAGCTGTAATGATAAAAGGTGACAGCCCTATTACAAAAACATGTTAAGACACCGTACAACAAAGCCTGGGAATGAGGCAGAACCAGCGCAAAATCGATTCTGACTCCCCCAGCAATGGGGATCACCCTATTCTTACTAAATGATGAAGCTTACACACTACCTGGGCTAAAGCAGAAAGACAACTGAATAAAACCCAGCTGACTTCTGGACTGTCGCTTCTGGGCAGGAGTCACCCATCAGCATCTGTGCAAGCACAGATGGGTTCAGCCTCAGCCAAGGGGTGATCAGGCTGATCTGCCACATCCCCAGAGGATCGTAATCCTTTAGATGTCCTGGGACCATGTGTCATTCAGCAAAGCAACCCCAAATGACACCTAAACCACACCCAAGCAACCTAAATCACACCTAAAGCACTGTTCTTCCAGCCAACTGGCTGCTGAGAGTTCATGTATGGATCTTGTGATTTTCTATCCAAGACCCATCTGATATAAAATGCTTCAGCTGAGTTGAGAACACCTTCTTCTTTCTAAGAGCCCTTATGTTTTGGCTCCAAAGTCTAGCCTTTTCTCATCCACCCTCCTTCCAGGCATTCGACATGTAGGGGGTGCTCAGGTCACTCCAGGGGGTGGGATAAGAATGTTTTGGCCCCTTCGGCCCAAGGAGGTCAGAGAACCCAAATTCCTCCCTTTCCGGATGACTGCCTGTCTAGGGATGGTGCTATTTCCTCCCTGTAACAGGAGAGCCCAGCTCAGCGAGGTATTTACCCTCAAACAAGGGACCGTGGCATCTGGTTTCCAAGTGTACAGCAATGTCTAATGAGCTGCTGACCTCAAACACCTGTGTCCTGCCAGGTGTGATGTTTCAGCCATTTCTGATGGCCAGCCCCAGCTGCATTCCTGCTCGGCAGGAACAGCCCTCTGTGGATAACCCTCTCCATCTCTCACTGAAGTCAGAAGGCAAGGAATACTTCTGTACTATCTTCACATCTCCCTGATAGGAAAAGCAGTAATTTTTGTCTTAGTTTCCAGGTCCAACAGGAGGTGTCTTCAGTCTTAAGACCTTGCCAGGGCACTAAAGTTAAGCTACAGATATTCTTGACTTTGATATTCATGTTTTTCACCCACAAATTACTTTAAATGCCAACTAGAGAATATCAAAGCACCATTATAACTCAAGAGTTAGGTAAGTGTCTTTCTGCAGTTTAGTGGTTGGAAGCAGTAATAAAATAAATGTGGGAGAGAGCAAGCTGATAAGGTAGAAGCATAGTCAACAGCAAAAAAACCCAAACTGGTCTTATGGGAGGTGTCCCTGCCCATGGCAGGGGGTTGGAACTGGAGATCTTTAAGGTCCCTTCCAACTCTAACCGTTCTATGACTTTGTGATTCTAAAAAAACTTGATGAAAAGTGGGATCCTGATAGTCCAGGGTGCTGGGATTTGTGCAGTCTGCTACGGTACCAGGAGGACACTAATGCTGTCGTTCTTGGAGTGTAAACTGGCACAGCAATGCCGGGATTCTTGGTCCATCCATCCCAGGCGTTTCCCTGCTGGCAAGCGAAGGCCTCTCTCCCGCTGCCAGCCCTCCTGACCACAGAAGCAGGTTCAACGCATGTGGTGTGCTCAGAAACAGGTTTGGTTTATTGTCCTGCTCCAGGCTGTGGTGGGCAAGCACAGGGAGGCCTGAGAGGAACCCCCGGGCAGCCCCAGTTACACCACTGGCATGCCTTCGCATACCTTTTCATGTTTCTTGACTTCCCCTTTCTCTACTCTCGTCCCTCCTTTCGCTATCTCCATACTCTCCCAACTACACAGCCACAATTACTACTTCCACTTTGGTCCCAGTTTTGCTGGATCTGTACCCAAATTTGGTGGGTTTGATACCATTACCTAGGGATTCCTGGTTTTATACGCTGTTTCTGGTATGGTTACCTGGATAGTGCTGACTTTGCATGTTTGTATTCCTAAAAGGTCCTTTGTATTCTCCTCCAATTCATCTGTGAAATCCAACATTTTCTTACTTAACTCTCCCTTAAACATCTGTGAAATCCAGCCCCCCTTCACAAGGCTATCTGTAACCTTTGTCTGGTCCCTGCTGTTATCGGTCACATCCAGCAATTCCAGCTATGTTGGGTCCAATGGTTTCTCACATCCCTTGCCCTTATCTTCACCTGGGGCCAGGACCCCATCACCTGCCTGCAGCCCTGACATAATCAAGATGTCCCTTGGCCTGGAAGCAGGTGCCAGGTGTATAAGCCAAACAAGAAAGAAGATAAACTAGTTGTACATGAAGAAGAAGTACATGAAGAATGGAGAAGCTCAGGTGTGTTAGATAAACACATCTATCTAGTGTTTTTCCATGTGCAAATTCACAGCTTAAGAGAAGAAGACTTTGTCTCTTCTTACAGATTTTGAGAGCCAGATTCAACTCATTTAATATGAGCTAACTGAAATTTATCTAATAAAGGGATCTGCATTTTCTTCTGAACTCAACACAAAGAAATTGACAAAGGAAGTCAGAAGTTCCTTGCTTGATTGATCAGGAATAATTTTTTTCTCTGCAAGTTGCAGGTGTCCTCTGTAGAGCAATGTTGCCTCTGGTGCCAATCCCGTCACCCAATTTTCTCAGTCTTCCTTCCTTTTTTATTCTCTCCCCACCCTCATGTGAAAACATCAGGTGAGCCTAAAGAGAGACAGAACTGGAACCAGTATCTGGGGTGTTAATCTGCATTCCTTGCTTCCAGGACACAAAGGGAACTTGGGAAGGAAGCCGTGGTTGTTTACTGGGTTTGACTGACAGAGCCATCGCCTTCTTGCAGTTTTGTAGGTAAGGTCATGATGCTGAGTGTAATTTTTGGGACAGATGGTGCAATTGGGACAGACAACAAAGAACAGATGGCCAATGAGAAGTATTAGAATAAAAACATGTGGTTTGGAGCTGGACAGCTTACTACTTACACTTCAAACAGTTTAAGTGTTAATCTGTTTAATTCTAAATTTAGGTTTTCTATTAATGTCTTATAACACTTTCAGTTAGTACCATTCAGACATTTAAACTGAGCATTTTTTCTTCTGAGGTAAACAATCAACTCACTAGGGGAAAATTAAATTAATTTTGTCTTTTTTTTTTTTGCATTTAAACACTTTCTCACTATGAAATTCGATACACAGAAGACAAACATTACAGGTAGGTTGCTGAAATTAACCTATGTTCTGGGTGCCAGGATACCTGAAGACTATTGGTTTTGGTTTTGGTTTCAATTTAGGTTCTGTAAATACTGATCCTCTGCTGCAAACTGTCTTTTACCTTAAATCCTTCTTCAATAAAAAGTCCATTTAAAAAAAGACATACTACATTGCCTCTCTGATTCAATAGCAGCATGTATTTTGTAACATAATTCCTACCTGGTTTATAAGGACACCAGTGAAATACGATAAGGTTTGGAGCCCAAAACTGCCATGCTACATAAGCCCAAACCTATGTAAGGAATTCAATCTTCAGAAACTGAGAATCCTTGTTCAAGGTCTAGAACCAGCACAGCAGATTCTCTTCTCCAACATTACAGCAAGCAGACGGATTCAAGACAGACTAAAGGTTACGGTCCATAAATACATTCTCCTTGGCTGAGAATCGACAGAGTGACAGAGAATCTCCTAAGTGTGCAGCCCCTCTTTTCCCTCCTCCTCCTCCAGTTGGCACAATCCTGAAGAGCGCTCAAATAGTCTGCTGCCAGATCACAATTTCTTTGCCCCTTAAGCTTTTCTAAAGTCTCCAGAGATGTCATGGACAAATTTCTCACATAGAAATCATAAGTTTTGCTGAAGATTCTCCTAGTACTGCAATTCATGCTAAAATTCTGAAATTTCCTAGATGTCCACCCAGCATAACTAAAACAGGAAAGGTAGCACAATGTACCTACTTCAACTGTGGGAGGAGGCGCACTGGATACAACAGAGATGGTTCCTGTAAGTCTTGCTGAGCCACACGATTCTATGGTAGAGAGACCAACATGGGACATGTCTATAGAAGCATACCTCTCTTTTGTAATCTTGGAAGTTATATGAATAACTTGAAACTGCCCTGAGCATTTCCCAAATTACATAAAGTGTCAGTCTGGTAATCAATGATATGTCTCTGTATTCTAAAAATCTTAACATCTCAGTTATCTTGTTAATATAAAATCATATGCCATTTTCTTCTGAGCTTGACAGAAATAGACTTTTCCACTGGTCTGCAAAAATAAATAATTTTTACAATTCGTATGACCTTTCAATCTGTATGTATAGATTGATTTAAGAATATTATATAATCTGTGGTTTGAACTTTGCCATCGGTGCATTTTCCCTTCTGCCATATAGCTTAGTCTTTAACTGGAAAGCCCTTACGTACTCATCTAAAGTTAAGAACATATATATGTGTATGTGCATATGGCTGCCTACTACCATTTCATTTTTAAAAGACACAGATGGCAGAATAACAGAATGTGCTGTTGCCAACAGTTGTGCAAATTTCTCAATGAGTGGTCTCTTTATTCTGGTGGCAAGACTAGTTGTGATTATACAGGTAGACCTGTGCACAGGTTATGTTTTATCACTTATTACTCCCAACCTTAATTATGAGGTGGGTAAAGGTTACCATTATTTTGTGCATGGCAGAACTAAGGAGCTAAATAGCTTCTTCAAGGCTATTCTGGGAGGAAATAAGCTAGATTAAAGCATTACTTAAATTCACTGTGGACTCAGCTGTTATACCATGCTGTCTAGATTGAATTTGATGTGATTATTTCTCCCAGAAAACTCTCCTGCAGATCAACAGGAAGCTTTTAAATGTAATAAGAAAGGTTCGCTGTCTTCAGACTATCAGGATACAAAGATGATTCAGCTATTGAAAATTTAGGTAAATAAATAACTGTTAGTTCTTGTCCTGCCCTTAGAGCACATACATGTCAGTTTATTTTCTTCACTAAACAACCTTTTAGATAGTATTAACCCTGCTGACACTTCTGTCTTTCCTGCTACGTCACCACGCGTCAATCTGAAGCTAAAGCTTTCTCATGAGAGTTAGCCACTCAGCCTGTGTTTGTGAAATGAACTTCATCTGCGTTCAACAGTAATTTATAACATCATTCCAGGGCTGAGGACATCTCAACATCACAGCAACAACCCCTTAATATCATTTAAGCACATTTTCACCTTCAGGATGTATCCATTCATAACTGATTTTCATCTTCAGCTGGGACAACAGGCACGAGTGCCCTCATCTTCTTCAGATCATCCCCAGATCCTCACTTAGGGCTGTTACAGTTCAAAGAAACACAGAATCTTCATGGTTGGAAGGCAACTTTGAGATCATCAAGTCCAACCATACACACACAAAAAAAAAAAACCCAACAAAAAAACACAAAACAAAAAAACACAAAACAAAAAACCCAACCCAACATTCTTGGGCACTAGAGCATGCCCTGAAGTGCCACCTCTGCACGTTTCTTAAATACCTCTAGGGATGGTGACTCCACCACCTCCCTGGGCAGGCTGTTCCAGTGCCTGACCACTCTCTCAGTAAAGTAATTCTTCCTAATATCTAATCTAAACCTCCCCTGCTGCAACTTCAGACCATTTCCTCTGGTCCTGTCATTATTCCCTTGGGAGCAGAGGCCAACACCCACCTCTCTACACCCTCCTTTCAGGGAGCTGTAGAGGGCAATGAGGTCTCCCCTCAGCCTCCTCTTCTCCAAACTAAACACTCCCAGTTCCCTCAGCCTCTCCTCATATGACTTATTCTTTAGACCCTTCACCAGCTTGGTGGCTCTCCTCTGGACATGCTCCAGTAGCTCAAAGTCCTTCTTGTAGTGGGGAGCCCAGTTCATAGGAATCACCAATGCAAAGTGCAACCTAAGTTGCTGTTGGCCTTTGGCAACCTTTGTGCAACATCTCACGTGGGGCTTTTGGGTGACCACACTTTGTGTGGACTGCTGGGGCTGGTTGGCAGGTGAATCATTCCTCTCAGGAGGAGCAGCCAGCCATTTCCAACACCCTTGGCTCCTCTCTGACATGCACTAGTCATGAACCTCCCAGCCTTTGAAGAATGCAATCCTGCAGCCTCTGTCATTAGACCCAGCTTTCTACTGCGTGCAGTGAGGACAGTATGATTTGTGACTGCAGTGGGCTGCCAGCTGGGAAGGACAACTGCCTGCCTCCACACTGGCACTGTAGCTTCTGCCTCTGTAATCTGGTACTGTTTTCCTTCCTCATTTCTGGAGGTCTACATGTCAGCAAAACTCATCTGTTTCCAGGAGCTTTTCCCTGCAGGCATTTTTTCCTGCAGATTTTCCACTTACTCCTTTAGTTCAGGAAAGAGCATCTCTCATGTTGGGCTCTTGCTGGTTTTCACTACCTGGGGCACCTTTCCTTCAACTAGAGACAAGGACTTGGCCAAAAGCATCCAGACTCAAGGTTCCCATCTGCGAACAGACCCCACACATGCTAAAGGTGGCAAAAATAACAGTGAAGTTGAGAGACTATCTTTTAGGGTTTTGTGGTTCTACCTTCCTTAGCTCATATAAACTTTTAAAAATTCTCTTGCCTTAACTCTTCACCCCCCTCCCCAGCACTGGCTTGTTTGCTGTACTTCACTAGTGCACACTTCTCAGTAAGATGCTTCATTTTAAACCTCTTTTCACTTAGGTCATCCTGCCCCCAGGTTAATCACAGTAGTGATCAAAGGCCACCAACTAAGGTAGAAAATTCCAAGCAGCAAACCCCTAGGCTCATTCATGAGACAGTCCCCAGGGAAGCCACAAACCACCACTACCAAAGGCGCCAAGCTCAGCCCTAAGAAATTACATTTCTTTCCTTTGGGTTTCTTTTCCTTGGGTCCCAACAAACTTCTTCACTTGGTTTCTTAATCCCATGGAGAAACATGTCATCTTCACTTTGATCCATTTTCCCAAATAGAGAGTTAAGTGGTGCACGCTCATACTGACAGAACAGCTTAGTTAAATGTTAGTTAAAACAGAGAGATGTGTGCAATTACTCAGCTTCACTCACTCGCTCTTTATTACATTACTCTCATGGGTAAGAACATAAAAGATAAAGACAGAGTGAGAAAAAGGTTTTGGTCTCTTGAGATGAGCTGTTGATAAAAGCTACAGAATGAGGACTGAGCAAAAAAAATGCAGCCATATGTGCTGATAGAGCACATGAAAGATTTATTGGGGGCTAGCTACACAAACTGAATAAGAGGGCTTTTGTCTGGACTGACGACTAATTGACATGAATTAGATTACGAGATAGCTGCCTCAAAACCTCTACAACTAGAACTGCTAACAGAAATACCATTAGAGGAAAGCAGTGCAGACAATCAGCAAAAACTAAAATAAAAAAAAAAAAAAGAATATCGTGCATTACTTTGTGTCTGACAGCTTTTAAAAAGCCAACATGGCTCTGTCTGAGCAGAATCCAGGCCAAAAATGCAGCGAACAAGTTTGTCACGGGAAAACATGAGAGTTATTTGCATCTGCTGTACAATCACGGCTGGCCAAATTCCTCTCTCTGTGTGCTGAGCTGCACTTGCAGAAAGTAACACAGCTTTTTTACCCTCCTAAAAATCAGGGTCAGGCGAGGCCATGGTGATAATGCCTGTGAGTGTGGGGTGGCACCACTCTTCCCCACTACACCACAGGGACTGTGGTGGCCCCACGGAGGGGGAAAAGCAACCTTTTCTCCCTCCATAATTCTGAAGGGGAGAAATCCTCACTTTTTAAAGCAAGTGCATAATTTCACATCCATCCCTTCAAATCACAATAGCAGAAATTAAGTTAGAAGGAAGATTTACCTGTGAGGACACTCAGTATTATACTCTATGTCAAAAATAGATGCTTTGCTTAAAAAAAAAAACAGGTTTGGTGGTAGTGTTAATGTTTGTTTTGGTATGTTTTACATATTTCATGAAGTCTGACACGAATTTCAAATGTCTACAAGTCCTTTAATAGAATATTTTGATCTCAGCGTTCAACTCTGCTCTGCTTTCTAGTATTTCATGAGAACTGATTTAACAAGCTCAAAAAAGAGTGTAAATTCAGCTTCGTTGGGAGGATTACGATACACAGACTATGTTTCAGAAGCAGCAAGGTGCTCAAATGCTACAGTCATGTTAAAGGTATGAAGTGGTTTACATTTGGGTATGTGCTAAAACATGGACCCAAAAGTTGTCTAAAAGATAAGCCTATTTATCTGTGTCTATCTCTCTGTGTCTATAAGTCTATAAAATAAGATAATCTCGCTCACTCACTCACTCTTCAGTATTTTCAGATGGCTTACATAAATGTTGTAGGCTTCCGCTGTTTAAGAAACAAATAAACAATCAAAGCACCTTCAAACCACAGAAGATGATCTTTTTTTCTTAAGATGCCAACAGACCACATAGCACAGAAGCTGTCTTTCTCCTCACCTGCCCTTCTGCCCTACTTCACCCCTATTTCCTCCAGTGAGGAAGAAATTTGTAGCTAGCATCTCAGTTCTATAGAATTAGTGTCTTTTACCACTTATTTCAATAGGGCCAGAATATTTTTCAGACTGAAGGCTTTGAATCTTCTCCTCTCCCGGAAGCTTAATTACCAAAATTGAGGAAAATGCAAAGAAATGATGGAAAATATTCACCAGAAAATGATTTAACGTAAATGAAGGAAGATAAATCTGTTTTCATTTTAACCTAAATTACTACTAAACTCAGAAGTGAGAAAGGTTTTTACAGCATTCTGTCTTTGACAGTGTTTTTGAATTGATTCCTTGCTTTGAACGTGTTGCATTGGGACAACAGTGTTGATACTGGCTCTGATGAGTTTTTTTGTTTAGTTTTGTTTTTTTAAACCAGAAATGAATTACACAGAGACAGGATAACAGTACTAGCAGCAAATGAAATATAGTTTTTTCTATGCTTTTTCAACAAAGTTGGTTTTGGCATGCTAATTTCAGCTCAAGTATGAATAAATATACTTAATCTATTTTTGGACTTGTGTTTTGCTAAGAGCCAATTTTAAATCAGGGCTCAGCCTAAACCATACAGATGCGGGTCTTATAACACTCCTCTCTTGTGATATAGGTTGCCCCATAATAGTCCATTCAGGGACAGGGAGTTCAGAGCAGAATAGCTGTTTCATGCAGTCTCTCACCCTTTCATCATCAAAAGCTGAGTTGAAGCATCTCAACAGCACAACCAGAGGAGCAGAAACAGGTTGGGAAGAAAATAAATGTAAAAAAAAAAAAAAATAGAAAAGAATCTTCACCTATTTCCCATCACGATTTATCAACGTATACACATGTGGAATTGTTCAGATTCGCTTTGGGCAGACTGGTGGGTGCACAAGCCAAGATGTTGTGCTTCCAGGCCAGTCTGCAGCCTTGTGTGCCCCCATCCATGCAGGGAGGGCTGTCCTCTCCAGCTGTCTTTGCTGCTCCATCCCAGCTGGGCAGTAGTAATGGAAGTTGTGGCCACTGGGTGAAAAGAGCACTACTGCAGACTGTAGGACTTCAAGGACATTTCTTTCATATTCACCAGCATGGTACAGTAATTAAACAGTAGTGACATCAATAAAATGTTACTAGTAGAGAAGCTATTTTAGGGAGAGAGAGGGAAAGAGCCTTCTCATAATGTGAAAAGAAGGTAGAACAGAACAATAACCAAGGAGCCAAGTGCCTTGCATGGTGACAGAAAATTATTAGGAAATGTCCAGGATATGGACCTATAAAGAAATAAGGACATACAGCAATTCTCTGGAACGTTTAAAGAACCAACCCCAGAGAATATATGCAATGATGCAGAAGTTGGTTTTTCTTCAATAGACAACCCTGGATATTTAATTCATTTTAGTGCAGGCATGTACATACTTCTAGCCCTATGTCCTCCATACCAACTCCACAAAGGGCTGAGGGCCTCTGGATTGGGCTAGTAAGGACTAGGATGGTCCACAGGCAGGGAATGAGACTGGGTCTGTAGAGAGGCTCACCTCTCCAGTGCAGGACAGCATTGGGCTGAGGGAATAGCTGCCCTGGAAGAGTCCGAGCAATGGCAGCCCAGCAGCCTGGTTGGAACACTTCATCCTGCAGCTTCATCCGACAGCTGGGGTTTCAGACTACTTGTAAGATTTTCATCAGCACAGTCCCACTGCCGGTGGCATGGTGTAGCTCCAGCAGGGGAGTTGTGCTGGGACAGCCACAAAGGTTCAAGACTGGCAGGTTGGACACGTCTGTGCAGCGTCTCTATTCAAACAAAAGGCAGATCTGTGGTTAAGCTGCTAGTCTTGGACTCTAAAAATCCAAATTCTCCCACAGCCTTCTCATTAGAACTTGAGCAATTCACTTTATCAGTCTGTCCTCTAGTTCCCCAGTAGACCCTGAAAGGAGAATTATTTTTTTTTCTCCTACCTGGCTACCTTGTCTTTTCAGACTGCAATGTCTTTAGGGTGTTCTCCAGAAGTTCTCACACTACAGGTACGAGGGGCACTCATACACAAGAGAGTGATCAAGGCCTTCAGGTACTACTGTATCAAAAATATATTATAGTTGCTGAAACCTTAAAGGTCACATTAAAAGCAGAACTAAGATGACACAAGCTGAAGGTTGAGAGCCTTTTCCAGAAAAGTAAATATTCCAGAAGATGTATAACTTGTTTTTGTTAAACTAAATGTTATTTCTTTCTAGTTTTTGAGAGGATTAAATGTGGGTTCTAAAAATTCAAAATATTTACAGACAGACTGCCTGAGAAAGGAACAGATTACATGTATAAAGAAGTTCTTCAAACATTATCCTTCATTAATATCTCTACTAAACATCTGGAAACACAGAGTCAAAATCAGGGCTTGATGATACTCTGTAAAAAGACCTTATAACAAGGACAATATTTGTATGTCAGAAGGGAAGTGTTTCTGTCTTTTTTGTGCTGTTTTTCAATGAAGGACATTCAGAACTTGTGATAACTCCAACAGAATGTAGCTCTTCTTATCCCCTGATTCAAAGAGTTTTTTTATCACAGACTCAGGGCTTACAACTGAGCACTCTCCTTCTTTTCACCAGAAGACAATGGGGAGAGACACAAAATCATGGTCAAGTATTCTAGGCAGTCACTCTTAAAAACAGGGAAGACATTCCCTGCATACACTGTGACTTTCACTGGGTGTAAATATTTCCCCTGGTCTGCAAGTGTAACTGTGAGGTACAAAACGGGATCTTACACAGCATTTTAACACCTTTCCAAATGAAAACAGCATGTATTTCATCTCCTTCTGTTTTTTTTTTTTTTTTTTAGTTTGTTTGGTTATTTTTTTTATTTATTTCTCTTTACCACTATGAAGCTCTTAGATCATTTCCTCAGGAAACTACTCGTCTCTGAATGCTAGTGTTAGCCTAAATATGAATAGTCGAGCTCTTTATTACAGACCTCTTCAGTCTCACAGTGCCTTGCAGGAGCATCTAGATACTGAGGCAGAGCTGGATGTAGCTTCTCAAGCACCTGGAATTGTATTTGACTCAAATTGCACTTGTCTTTTTATTTAATCATTTGAGGTCATCCTCAGACGTACAAATGTTTAAATCATGCTACTCGGTTTCAAATGCCTACGTCTGCTTTTGTGCTGACAGAGAATTTTATGTGTTCTACACACAAAGCTTGCAGCATTCCCCCACCTACTTTATGGAAATTATATTGCTCTTCAAAGCCCTGAACCAAATCCCCTGGGTTTGCAAATTTAGCCACAGCTCACTCAGTTGCTCAGAGGAAGAGAAGAGGGGAACTCCTTACTAAAAGAGTCAACAGTCCTGGCTTCGAATTTGGATTCCTGCTCCTCTCCAGTTGGAAAAAAAGTGAAGGGGAAGGAGAGAGCATTGCCAGTGCTGAGGAAAGGTGCAATTCTGTCAGTTCAAATCCAACCCGTGGTGGTGCTGACAATATTGAACTAAGTCAATATTAGTGAACTACTTCCATAATGAGTCCAATGTTATCCAAGAAAACTTGAGAATCAAGGACCCAGAGTTGGATATTTCACTTTTTTTTTTTTTCTTTACAAAAGCAGTTAGTCTACGTAAATCTGCATACTAACCTCTAAATAAGTCTGCATGCATAATATGAAGGAAAGAAGCTGTCTTACAGTATGCCTGTGGCCTGTTTTTTTGCCACCTTCATAAAAGGCAGGCCCACCAAGGGACACGGAGCTCTGGGCTTTTCAGGGACTGGAAATCATTTAAAGATTTATCTTTTCAAGAAAACAGTACTTATGATCCTTCAGAGCTGGCCTTGTCCGGAACAGGAGGTGGCAGGAAATCATTAGGCAAGGGATATGCATGGGTCAGAGGTGGTAATTTTGAACTATTCTGTTAAAATATATTTTGAAACCATTTTGGAGAGCTGAAGTACAAATATGTGTGAGTTTATAGGTTGACGGCCTAATCTCTCCCTTCCACATTGAGGCACTGACAACCATCTCCTTAGATCATTACTCAATTCTATCATGTTTTATACATAAGCATCAATAGCTTCCTCTTTGCTACTCTTTTTCCTCTGTAGAACTCCCTATTACCATATCAGTAACACAGGATCACGGACTGCCAAACCTCCCGAACACTGCTGTGAATACCACTCTTTTATCTGATTTATCCTCTTACAGAAAAAAAAAAATAAATTGCAGACATTTTAATAAGCATGTTTGTTGTCAAACTGTATTTTTAACAATAATCATCAAATTGTTCACTGCCAATACACTTTATAACACAATACCTCTGGTCAGGAATAGTGTATAGGCCAATATGATTTTGTCAAGATACTGACTAAATAACAATACCAGGCATCTAAAAGATATCATGCAAAATTCACTTTGTTTACTGCTGCTATTTCTAACTATCTGTCTCTATCACATGACATTATTTTCATCCCATTTAGATGATGGCAACCCTCTCTCTCCAGGCTGAGGGTTTGGGGCTGTTCAGCCTGAAGAAGAGAAGGCTCCAGGGAGACCTTCTAACCCCTTCCAGTCCCTAAAGGGGCTACAGGAGGGATGGGGAGGGACTCTTGGTCAGGACTGGAGTGTTAGGACGAGGGGGAATGGTTTTAAACTGAAAGAAGGGAGGTGTAGATGAGATATTAAGAAGAAATGTTTTGCTGTGAGGGTGGTAAGACATGGGAGCAGGTTGCTCAGAGAAGCTGTGGCTGCCCCATCCCTGGAGGGGTTCAAGGCCAGGCTGGATGGGGCTTGGAGCAACCTGATCTGGTGGGAGGTGTCCCTGCCCAGGGCAGGGGGGTTGGAACTTGGTGATCTTTAATGTGCCTTCCAACCCAAACCATTCTGTGATTCTATGGAGACTTTGTAAACAAGAGAAAACATAGGTACAAAAGATTACAATGAGTAGTGATTTCTCTAGATGTAGAACTCTGCTTTTTAAGTAGCTGTGTCTCTTTGTAGATGTCTGCATGAACAGATCCATAGCTGCATGGATGTCTTAGGAGCAAGAGAAGGCATGGAAGAGATAGAACCATTGCTGATGACTGGAATAGGCCTGAATGCTTGTGCAAACCTTTCAGACATTCATGCCTGGCTTTCCCTTGGAGTTGTATCTTTTTCATGAGTACAGAGGGATGCTACTTCTTAGTCAAGCTTCCAAAATATGCTTTCAGATGCATATATCATAATCCCTATGGAGATAAACTGTTAAAACTCTCTTACTTGATAGAGATCAGTCATACTAAACAAGCGTAGATTGAGAATTGTGCCATAATCTTTAGTGATAGTCATAATAAAAGAGTTGGAAAGGAACCAGCCTGGCTTTCATCACGTCTTTTGTGGGATTAAGAGCTACCATAGTTTTGTGGTGGTGAAGAATGGCCACAGCTTTAAATTTCTGAACTTCATAAATTCTGACCTGGAAATAGCAAGGATGAGCAAACAAGGAATCTCAAGAGAGTATTTCCACAAGTATTTTGCAGAGTAGAACAAGACAGATTAACTTCATCCGAATAATACTCACGGTAGGATGCTGACATTCTCCTTCCTCGGGAATTTGTCATGCACTGCAGCACAAGTGCAATATGTGGCTGGGATCCTCTGCTCTTTGTTGCTCTACAAATTTGCAGAAAATGAGGCAGTCTCTGAATACCTAAATGAAGATGAAAATATACATGAGCTGTTACAAAATAGGAAAATATTTAATATGGATGACATAGTCCCAGTGGCCAGACTGTGCAATTGCTTGAACAGTCTCTGCATGTATACTTTTACAATACGCATCACATTTGCTGCTGCATCCAAATGTGAAGCATACCATCACTCCAAAGGCTGCTTTCCAAGTGTGGCAGAAGTCAGGTCAAAGCTGTCCCACGTCTTCCTTTCTGCCAGGCAGTCAGCTGCAAGGAGGCTCTAGGATAGGGATCAGTCTTCTGCAATACCCTCCAACAGCGCTGGTCACCTTGGTGGAAACATCAGTGCAAAGGGTACCGTCACAACTGCAACACGAGAGCAGGAGATTGCTGGATAAAACCCCACTAAATCCCATGACTCGTTTTCCCCAAAATAGGGAAAAAAGGTTGAGGTGCCCCTTACAGAAAGCCTAGCCTGTATTTTGGGGGCTAACATGTCTCTTTCAGAAATCAGTTTAGATATCCACCCTGCAAGCCTGCAGAAGTGCCTGCCCTCGTCGACGAGAATCTCCCTGTCCTCCTGTGCCTGCAGGGCTTGTGAAAGGGGCACAGTCTGTGCAGGACTTGGCCATTCCCACATCACAGGGTGAATAGACTCTTATACATGCATATTTATACACTTCCAATCCTTCAAAACTATTTACAGTTAATTTCAAAGTCTCTTTAAAAGTAATAGTTTTACACTGGCTTTTCATGAATGAAAATAACAAACAAATAAGTGATTTCTGTCACTACTTTTTTTTTTTCTTTTTTTTTTTTTTTTTAATATAATCTACATCATGTGAGCAATGTGCCTGGTTGCACTTTCAAAGATTTTTACTACCATACCTTTTACATTCTTCAAGTGAGATGCAAAAATCATGTGGAAGTTTTAAAAGCTCACATTGAATTACTCGATTTATGTTCTTCCATATACATTAATTTTTAGTACCATGCAAATATTTGTATTGGCACAGTATCTCCCTGCTCTGGAGAATTTAACTGGATTCACAAATTGTTACAGTATCCCTCTGTTAATTTAATCCTTTCACAGTATATATTAACATATGACTATCTAGTAAGAAAAGATAAAGACAAATTTAGCCTGAAAATTCGATAAAGGTCTCTAAACATTACAGAATTGAAATTCTGAAAAAAACCCAAACCCTTGTAATAGGTTTTTAATCTGACTGCTCTTAACTACTTGTAGACTTTGATCAGTTTTTATGGAGGGGATTATCCATATATATTGACATTGGCAGCAATAGCAGGAGTCTGGATCCGGTGGCCCAAAGAGATCCCTTCTACATCTATGTTCCAATAAAAATTATGTCAAATTAACAACAACAGCAAAAAAATGCAAGGTTGCAAGTATCTCTGCCTTTTTTACTGTATGTAAACATTCCTCACAAATAATTAAACATGATGAGACAAAGGTTGGTGAGTTTCACATTTCTCAATTTCAGTGAAAATACATTTTAAGGCATTTTATGAAAGACCAGCCTTTTTCTGCAGCAAGGAATAAATAGCAAGTGTTTATAAAACCTTTTTATGAAATGGAGCAAACTGCAAATTCTTGCCCTTCTGGTTTACTTTAATTTTGGTTCTTTCTATTGAACAGGATGAGCTCAAAGCAGTCAAGCATGTATAAAGGTTAAAACACCCTTGAAAGGCTATCCTGTTCTTGCTTATAATCCCCTCCTACAACTCACAAGCCCTGCCTATTAGCCTCTTTAATATTGCTTTTAGGTGCACAGGATCTCTGTGTCTCCGTTTTAAGTTTCTGAAGAGTGTACAGGCAGAAAAAAGAAAGTGTCAGAGAGGCATCGGGCTAAGGAGAACCCTGCAAACAGACAGGTTTTTTTCCAAATATTTATTTTTCTCATCTTGAGGCCTCCGGGTATGTTTGATTTAAGGCACTGAAAGAGCAATCAGTCTAGCTGGGAGAAGCTTTTTCACTAAGCAAACAAGTGCAAGGATTAGAATCCTAAAAGTGTTCACGTTGCATTGTACTTGGGGGCAGCTAAATTCTCTCCACTATCTGGCTCAAATGAGCTGCCAAGTCAGCTGAGCAATCTCACAGACATTTCTGTGACTTTTTATTTACTTATTACTGATAAATAAATGGATCTCACTGGAAAGTGGGTGCTGATTTCTAGCGACAACTTTTGCTTGAGTGAGAGACATCTGCAAATATTATCTATTGACTTATTTTCATGCAAAACTTGCTCTGCATACGCACATGCTTTGTGCAAATAAAAGCTATTGAGGCATATATATCCAGGTCTTGGTTGCAGAGTTGTTCAAGTGCCTTTTTAAAGCATAAATAAAAGTCTTTGCGTACCGTGGGCACATGAAAATCACAGAGGTGTCTGTCCTACCACATCAGTGAGTCCTGATAGTCTACACGGTGTGTTTTAGCAACACCATCCCAAGAGGAGGCAACAGTAGCCCACAGCCAAAGCCCTTTGAAGGATTTATCTGCACAGCTCATGGAGAAAAATGAGTGGAAAGCATATGGAAAAATCCCGTCAGAGCTCCCCGTTAAGTGAAAGAAAGTATATCCATCCCAGGAGCAAAAATGACACTGGTGCCCTCCAGTAGCACAGATGACACTGAAACACATGGTCCACAATGTCAAAAAAAAAGAGTATATTCTGCATTTGTTTTGTAGAAGAAAGACATGTCAGAGGTGTGATACACCAAGAGTCTAGATAGACACAGGGGCAGCAATCCTTCACTTTCTAGTGATGCTAAAAGCTTGCAAGATCAGTTTGTTAAAAAGGCTTCCCAAAACAGGTGATCCTTAATCTCTTTGGCTGACATCTTCATCCCACAATCTTCCCCAATTAACTTCACCTCTTTAATGTTTCAACGTCTATTGTGGGGGAAGTAGTAAATCTCTGCAGAATCCAACCCAGAGCTGGCTCTTTCAAAATACTCCGCTAAGATCAGCTAAAGCTGTGCAAAACCTGTTGTAAATATTGAAAACTTTAAGCACTAACTTGGTACATTCCTATCAACCCAACAATCTGGGCCGCTTTTAGGGAAAATATAGCAGCTTCTGGAGAACCCTTGAGCATCCAAGACAAGATCAGTTTGAACTTGAGCCAGGGCAGCTGGTAAAGGGGATGTCCTACAGAGATCACTTCAGGCTCGATAACCGTGCCTCATTCTGTGGCTGCAGTGAAGGCAGAGTTCAGGACAGCCCAAATTGCTCAGACTCATGCTCGAAAGCAGAGCAGTTCTCAGAACCCGAGAGACTAAGTGGAAACGAGCATATCGAGCCACCTTTTATTTGCACCACCACCCTCACATATGCTGATGTGCAATGAGAATGTGGTCAACATCCCCACTCTGGAGCCGCCTCTCATCTCAGTGAGATGCTGGCCACCTGATGAATGCATCACAAAGAGATATTATTTCTGTACTGTAATATTATAAATTACTGACAGTATTTTTTTCTAGGCAAAGTATTGCTGTTCCCACCCCGCCCAAAAAATTTGGCTATATGCTTAACACTACTAAGAAATTCACTTGAATTCTTCGAAGGCTGACATCTTGTCCTCTTTTCCACACTAACAAAACAAACCAAAAAGAGTTTGAAATATTACAAGCTGTAAAAGCAAGATATGTCTTAAGATCCCTAAAAGCAGGAAAAAGTCTGGTCCAGCAGCATTAGGCTCCTACAATGGAAAAATTTTGCAATACAATTAACTGTTCTTTAAATTCTTATCCTTTTGTTTAGGGTGAGCTGAAATGATGCTTTATCCTAATATTTGGGTGGGTTTTTTTAAATAACTGGAAACGGTGTCTAGAATTTTCACAGCAAGAGGTGAAGGGCTGTAAGATGTGAAAAGCAACAAAATATGGTTTCAATATGGCAAGACTTGCACCAGGGAAACTAGATAGGGGCGTGCTGAAAATTAAGCACAGGCTGTTGGGTGATGAACAGCCACAGTCCTGTACTTGCTAAATAATAGTCTCGGTCATCTGAGTAAAATTTGACTTATAAAAAGCAGCAGTGACTTGGTTACAGCCGATATGCAGCAGAAACAACATAGTTGGTGGTCCTAGCTTTTACAGACTGTTGCTTTAACACAGTCAAATAGAACAAATTCTAGTGATTTATTGTTGGACTAGGTTTCACTCTCTGGGCAATATGCCATGAAGTTGGGGTCAGGGCTCTGTAGGCTGCACTAAACATATCTTTTTCGAACCAACAGGCACATCTGACTGCTAATCTTTATGCACTATCCACTAGACTCACTGCCCCTACCATACCCATTATTTACTGTAAGCCTCTGCGTATCAAGAAAGTAAAAATAATAATTGTCTACCAAAAAAATCACACACAGCTTGTTGACCCATGTTCAAATACATTGCTGGCACTGAAGGTCAGAACCATGTGAGGGGGAGCAGAAAATATGCCATGGGTTTAAAATAGTATGTCTAGTTAGTGCTTCACACCACAAACACCAGTATCTTAAAATGTTGGGACATATTCCCGTGATTCAAATATTCTCCCTGTGCAAAGGCAGAGCTGATAGAACGAAAAAGTTGCCTGCAGAGCCTGCTGGAGCCCTGCTGGCTCTCCAGAGGAGGGGCAACAGGCAGCAGGTTCCTTTGGAAGAGCAAATGCATCCCAGGGTATCTCCACAAGGGTCAGAAAGACAGACCAGAGAAAGTTGTCACTTCAAAAAAAAAATGACCATCAACTCGCAATGTTTGGCTTTTATGGTCATCATATGAGAAAAAAAAAATAATAAAAAAAAAAGACAAAAATCTCTGTCAGTAAGAAATAAATCAATAGCTTTCACGTCACCAAACTAGGTCTCCTGGGATGGCAGATTAACTCAGCGTTGCCCTCTGAATAATTTTGGTGCCAAGATGAGATAAAACAGCTATCTGCATTGCAGGCAGCTATGCATAAACTGTCCTCGCTGACCACATCGAAACTACCCGGACTGCAACTCTACAGTTTTGTCTGGAACTCTCTACTGCTGTAATTGCACTCACTAATTCTTTATATTAATAGAGAGTTTGCAATAGTGGCAAAGAGTAAGATGCCAGCCAGATTTCCAGTTACAATCCTTATTTGACAGGAAGTTAATATGATTAGATCCAAATTATTGCAATGCTCTGTAAGGAGTGCTGGCAACCCCCTGGAAAGCAGAACTGTACTAAGTGATGAGAATAAGAAGAGGCTTAGGCTCCAGACAGTAGCACTTTGTCCAAATACTTGTGATCAGCTCCCTGATTCTGTAGTTATCCAGCTACTCTGCCACAGGTACCCAGATCTACTGAGTATTATCTGCTCTGTCTCCCAAAATAGTTAGCACCATCAGTCACATCTTCTGAAAACATAAAAAAAGCAAAGGAACAGGGGAAAAAGTTGTTAGATGTAAATCCAACCCTACTCTGGGCTGCATCCCCAGCAGCGTGGCCAGCAGGTCAAGGGAGGTGATTCTGCCCCTCTGCTCCGCTCTGGGGAGACCCCACCTGGAGCACTGGAGCTCTGGAGCCCTCAACATAAGAAGGACATGGACCTGTTGGAACGGGTCCAGAGGAGGCCACGAAGATCCTCAGAGGGCTGGAGCCCCTCTGCTGTGAGGACAGGCTGAGAGAGCTGGGGTTATTCAGCCTGGAGAAGAGAAGGCTCCGGGGAGACCTTATTGCAGCCTTCTAGTCCCTAAAGGGGTCTTATGCGAAAAATGGGGACAAACTTTATAGCAGGTCCTTTTGTGATAGGAGTGTGGGTCCTTTAATGGCTTTAAACTAAAGGAGGGGAGATTCAGACCAGAGATAAGGGATACATTTTTTACAATGAGGGTGAAACACTGGCACAGGTTGCCCAGAGAGGTGGTAGATGCCCCTTCCCTGGAAAAGTTTGAGGTCAGGTTGGACGGGGCTCTGAGCAACGTGATCTAGTTGAAGATGTCCCTGATCATTGCCCGGGGGGGGTTGAACTAGATGACCTTTAAAGGTCCTTTCCGGTGCAAACTATTCTATGATTCTATTCTATTCTAAATAATACCAATGCATCACGGTATAGAAATCCACTACATTATGCTCTATAGCATCATTATTCCTTAATGTGTGTGAAAGAGCTACGGGAACCCACAAGCATCCTTTCCCCTCTGGCTTTTCTTCGGAGGTGTCACGTGTAAATCCTCTCCCACACCACCCTGCTCTTCAGGATGAGGAAGGCTGCAGCCAGAGGGAGTGTTGGGACTGGTTCTCTAAGAAAAGGGCATCCCACACTGGTTTGGCAGCAGTTTAGCAAGTGAACGGTGCTAACACACAGGCACTGCAAAGCAGCTTAATTCCAGTCTATTCCTGGTACTTTTTTCGGTGTGTGGTGGCAGCTAAGGCTAAATATTTTTCAACACCACTGCTTTCATCAGAGAAGATACGTTATAGCTTAGGAATTCTCTCGGCATATATTGGTACCAAAATACCAGAGACAGAAACATGACTTGTCAGCAGAAAGACCGATTTAACATTGAATATAGCCAAAACATGATAAGATAAGGTGAATGTGGTCGGGCCAAATTCAGTCCCAGTAAAAGGCAGTCCATTTTAATCTTGCACTTTTTTCTTCAAAACTCAGCATATTCACAACTGATAACTTACCCAAGAATTTCTCTGTTTTCTTCTTCTAGCTGGAAAATCTACCAGCGAGCTTCATTTCCTGAAAATTATCTGACAAATATTTTCAGATACATTTTTTTCTCTTTAAATATTTCTAGACCCATGGAGCCACGAAAAATATTTAATTTTTAATTCTCTAAACGTTATTGACTGATGCAGTGAAACTGGTTGGGAGCACTCCGTGGCATTCTCTCTCCCCTCTCCAGGGGAGGCGTCCAGCCCATTCTGACACAAACTGCGTAATCTCTTGCATCCTGAAAATTGTTTACCATTAATAATCTAACAACCTTTGCTTTCTCAAAGCATGTCATGCTGCAAAATCTTCACAGAGAACAGCCTTGACATATTATCATGAGCCAGAAATGGGGGAATAAAGCACAATTAACTGAAAAGTCAGAGAAAAAACTAGTGAATTGTTTAAATTTCCTTCTATATTTATGCAATTTTCTGCTTGGCAGTATTTATTTCTATATTTCCCCCTGTGAGGAAAAATATGCCACCACCACATGGGAAGCATTTTCCTGGGTAAAGAAAAATCGCTATATGAAAGACAAGCTTGAGATATGTAAGAAAACATTAGAAAATCTTAAATGAATTTAAGTAAAAAAGTTATTTTAGTTATCATCATTTAATGCTGTGCGTAAAAAAACCAAAGTGCTAAATTTGAGAATGAAGAAACATAGAAAGTAATAAGACAAGTAGGTGAGAAAAAAATAACTAGGAAGTAAGATTAAAAACATTTATGATTTTATATTCTTCACTGTAGAAAAAGATTTGACCTTTATTAGAAATAAAACTACCCGAGTTATGATCAAAACTTATAATACCAGCATCAGTAAGAGAAGCTAAACAAGTATCTGGAGAGCGAAATAGTTTACAGGTTTGACCTCTAGATTTGTACAGCTGTTAGCATTTAAGAATAAGGTTACTCATGTGCAATAAAAATATTCTAAGGGACTCAAATCTGCACTGAAGAAACTCCAAGTAACAACACCTAGTTGTTTTAAAATAGGTCCTTTCTGTGGGCAGGATTTTGAGACACCGATCAAATCACTGTAGACCTTTTAGAACTTTTGGCTTCAATTGGTAAAATCAATTCTGCAAAAAAATTCATGCAATATTTGAGGCAGCACAGACAACATTAGCAGCCACCTGGGGGAGAGCCGTCTCACTGACCGCTCTCTCCTCTTGGGTGTTTTACACTGTGATAGGAGGAATACAAGGATGAAAAGAGAAACCTCCAGAATGTGGGGCAAAGCACGAAAGGTGCAAGTCTGCACAACCTTGTATCATTTTAGACTTCAGTCTTGATAAAAAGAGAAGAAGGATATATACTCAGCTGCAAAAGAAAAGTGACGATAATCAGGACCTAAAAGGTACTGTGTATTGGCCTGTACATATAGAGAATTCAAAGAGAAATATTTCAGACTGTTTTATTTTTCTTACAATTAGGCATAAATATCCCCTTGGGACTCTTGGAAGAGTTACTGTAGACAAAGGTGGTAACTTCTAAATGAAAATGTGGTCTCCAAACATGAGCAACTTGCAGTGTTCTCAAACAAGTCCCTTATCTGAGATAGTTTTGTTATTATTCAGACAGAATTCGTAGAACATATTTTATAGCTGTCATTTAAACTGAATACATGAATAATGAGGCAACATACAGACTGCATTATAAAATTTTAGCTCTCTGATAGCTTAAGACACCTGTTGTGAATAGCAAATCCTCTTGAATCTGAAACTTACTTTCCCTAAATTTTCATTAATTAATTTGTTTTAAATTCACTGTTTCCACAAACATACATCCCAAAATTTGTTATCTACATACTCCTGCAAAACAAACATGCAGAAGACTAAAGTGGAGGTAGGGAAGTAACTGGAGGAAATCATGAGTTTCCAACTCCCAAAGGCTGACTGGCTGAAAAGGAAAGATTAATTACCCTTCAAAGGTGCACATTTCTATAAAGGGAGCCAAGAGTAACAAGCTTATACTTAACTTGTAAGAAACACCTCTCACATGACAGAATTTAACCATTTTGGGTAACTGCCTTTCTAGTGTGGTGTGCAGGGTTTGAGTAAGGACAAGTCAAGCACAAGATACCTCAGTAATAATGTCTTTTCTTAGTCCTTTTGAAATAGATACACTACAAATTTAAAACCTTCCCAATCTTTTAAACAGGAACATAATAAAACAGTATAGTAAACTGCCCAGGAAAAGTGTGAAATTCTGCAAGTCATGCAAACATCTCACCCAACAGGCTGAGAGACTTGGGGTTGCTCAGCTTGGAGAAGAAAAGGCTCCAGAGAGACCTCAGAGCCCCCTTCAGTTCCTAAAGAGGCCCCAGAAAAGCTGGGTGGGAGGATACTCTTTAACAGGGAGTGGAGCAATAGGACGAGGGGGAATGGTTTTAAAATGAAAGAGGGGAGATTTAGATTAGATGTTAGGAAGAAATTATTTCCTGTGAGGGTGGTGAGAGCCTGGCCCAGGTCACCCAGAGAAGCTGTGGCTGCCCCATCCCTGGAGGGGTTCAAGGCCAGGCTGGATGGGGCTTGGAGCAACCTGGTCTGGTGGGAGGTGTCCCTGCCCAGGGAGGTTAGGACTGAATAGTTTTTAAGGTCCCTTCCAACCCAAACTACTCTATGATTCCATAATTCTATGATTTAAAAAGAAACTTAAAATCCATCTTTTCAACAGCACTTTAAGTTTGTCACCTAGAAAAACATGCTTAAAATTTTTATCTGAACACCTCAATATTTTGTTCTTTATTCTATTATAAGATTTTACAACACAAGCCTAAAATACAGCAGATCTAACTTTACTTTGACAGAATAAAGAGGCTTCTGATGACATAGTTTCTAGAGTACCTAAGATGCCCCATTCAGATGCACATTTTGCTAGTGCAGAGATTTCTGGATAGCTGGTCCCCCTTTCCCAGGACTTCTGCACCTCATCTCTAGAGCATATTTATGATGCAGTTCAATAATCTGGACTCTAGGGCTCCCAAGGACTGTAGGATGGGTCAAAGAATAGAGGATGGGCAGTATATCCTTAGGCACTTTGATCTCCGCAGCCGGCTCCTTCCCACTCTCCTTCCAGCAGCTGTCTTTACAGCTGGGACAGGGGCTGGAAGCCAAAATGTGTGCACATGCAGGAATCAACACCAGGAGACGTAACTCAAGGAGAATCTTAGTTTGTAAAAATGAAAGGGAAAAGAGGGGAAGAGAGGAGGAAGAAATGGAAAGTGAATGGCATAGCCAGGTCTATACAGACGTCTTCTGACACAAAACCCACTCTCCTTTCTTCTACACAGATGCCCTGCTCCCACAAATTGAAATTAAGAACAAAATAAATACGGACACTAAAGAGGAAAGTATATGTTGTTCTATATATTCTGTGCTGTCTTCTGCCTACCGTGCTGTGTGTCCATCTTTAAAGTGCGACCTCCTCCTGCAGCAGGGGACTGCTGTTTCTTTTTGGACTGAGGGTCCCTCAATACACAGGTGAGCCAAACAAGCCCACACTCCATTGGATCAGGAATCTCTCCAGTGCAGGAAGCAGATGTTAGGGTGCTTTTTTTCCTTTGTTTCTTTTTTTCTTTTTTCTTTTTTTTTTTTTTCTAAACAAAGTCAAAACAGGCTGAAAAGGAAAAGAAGCAAAAAACATCAGCACACACAAAAGAAGTTTACTTTCTGAATGCCATTCCGGGCCAGCCTACATCAGAACAATTTATCTTTTAATTACTAATTAACTTGAAGCTTGCCTTGAACTTTAAGCAAATGAGTAATAGGAACATAGGAACTTTGCAGCTTACTCCTACGTAGAAGGGGCAGGTGAGTTGGATCAAATTTTCACTGGCCAAAATAAGGAGCAGCACAAATGCAAATGAAGACAGTATTGATGCAAGGTCAAAATTACTGGCCTAGAAATTCTGTTCCTTTGGCACCTGTTTCATTTAATCCTATGATTATTTTTTTTCTCCTGATGCTTAATGGTGGGTTTGTAAAACAGAATTGTCAGGGTTTGGGTTTGTTTGTGCTCTTCATTAAGAAAGAACTCTGAATGACCATTTCAAGTGTTTTGGAGAGAGCCTGGAGTGAGCCAGCAGCTTCTCTGTCAAATCTGTTGTGGAGCTGACATGCAAATGTTTCTGCATATCAAAGAGGAAGGAGTGGATGAAGAGTCCAGCTGTCCTTTTCCTTATATCGAAAGTGTCATTTTCTTTTTAGCTGCCAAAAAACAGCCTCAGGATTCCAATCCCCAATTCCAACTTCTGCACAAAGTACTTTTTACCAATATATTTTTCTTTGCTCACAATCATCTTTGATGACTTTTTCTTCAGTGAAGAGGAGGGAGCAGTGAAACGACAAACTTCAGAACAAAGGCATCATTTATATACGACACATTATATGTTAGAAAAACTTGAAGAACTCATTGGTTTAAAGCCAAGTACTCAGAGGTCGAGTAAAGCCAGAATGAAAATTGCCTGGGCAAAGTTAATCAGGCAATACAGGCTTTCATTACATGAATGCACACAATCATTTGCTGTCGGACCCCTATCGTAACTTGGCTATTGTATTGTGCTCATTACTGTGTACTGTGCACAACCTGCTTTTAACTCCTTAGACAGAATTTCATTTTGGGGCTGTTTTGCTGGTTCTTCTCACTTCTTTCACTTTTCCAACTCTTTTTGCTTACAGCAGACAGACTGTGCCTCTACAGCAAGGTGATTACAGCAAGGTGAACGGGCATTAGTTTTATTTTCTGTCCCAGTCACCAAACTAGAACCAAGCACTCTTGTCCAGACCACATGTGAGGTATCATTTTCAAGAGGAGCAAGACTTTAATGCACCAGATGAAGAGACACCCATAGGAAGCCCAACCATCCTATTGAAAATGCATTGTAAAGTCCGGCCCTTCCTAGGACCTCAGAAGGACCTGAGCGTGATAAGCAAGGGCAGATTGCTGAGCTCTGGAAAGTCTCCCAACTGCATGCAAATTACAATATTTTAGAGGTGAATTGGGACAGATAATCACAAGGTGTACAACAAAGACAAGTTTCAAGCCTCATTATCAAAGTATAGAACTTTAAAGTTTCCCAAAAGGAGAGAAACGCCAAAATAATTACTACCTTACCCTCACACAAGTCTGATTGTTTCCGAGTATAAAATATACAACACAACCTAAGGCAAATTTATGGCATGGAAAATTTTAGTCCTACCCTGGCAAGATTAAAAGCAACTTTAAAAGCAAGGTTTAAAAGAGTTTGATGATGGGAAACATCAAGCAGGCTTAACAATATATACTACTACTGAGTACGCTTGCTAAATGCAGAGATCTTCTTACAATACCTCTTATGGCAGGTAGATACTGCTTTTCTAATATGCTTCAAGGTGTTTTTCAATGAAATTAAATTCAAATGAAACAGACATTTTAGTAAGACCATCCCACTTCTGCACAATTCTCTAATTTCTAATCAGCTCTGCATGCCCTATGAAAGGCCAAAATCTGAGAGATGCATTTAGCACATCACAGATTTTCACTCTTTGAGCTCACAAATCACATAATATAGTCGATTTCTTCACTGTCAGAAGGGTGCTCAGATCTCTCTACACCAGTAAAGCAGCCCTAATCTGTGCCCCAAAGACTCTGCAGTCTAGCTTGGACCCAAATATTTTTCCAGCACATGAAATTCCTTCCTAACAAACCCATCTCAGCACATCTTTCTAACAGCAATGAGCAAGGTCATTGGCTCACCAACATACTTTGGTATATGTATTTATATCAACCATGGAGGTAGCAGACCATCTGAAAATCTGGCACTTCAGCTGGAAAACCAAAGCCAGCTGACATCATGAAGAGAATTTAAAATCACAAGAATTTCACGACCAACCTCTGCTTCCATTTTTCTTTGGCTTAGTAGATTTTATTTCTTTTTTTCCCATTTAACCTATAAAGTTTACTGGAATGTCAGGATGGAGGGGTGAGGGGTTGTTAGTCATATTCAAGTTGCATGTCAGCCAGAACAGAATATCCCATTGCTTACTGGGTAATGGCTTTTTCTCTTCAGTATTCCTGTAACCCAGGCTGGCTTTTCCTTCTGACTACAGGTAGCTTTAAATACGAGCCAAGTAATCCTGTGGCCTTTTTTTAGTAGTGAAGAGCAAATGTCACAGGCATCCATTGCCATTTCCTCCTCTTTGCATAATTTCCAAAGGGAGAAACAGGTTGTCCTGGAGTCTCGGGGCACTATGGTTTCATGGACATTACTCAGCACACACAGGGCCCTATAAAATCCCCAGAGTGGCAGAACCAGCCATTTAACTGCTTGCGATATAATGCTGGGAAAGTTTCACCTTTCAGAGGACCTAAATTGGAAAGCCTTAAAAAATAGAACCTGCACAACTAAGGAGCTTCCCACGGGGAAGAGAGCAATGAACAAGGGACACCTTCAAATAAAGCACAATGGTACTGAGCCAAACTTTAATGACTGTGCTTTAAAAACATGCCAAATAATGCTTGAATTTATTTTGTATTTATTTCTTTACATCTGTCTTTAAATATAGTCCTCTGCAGGCACAAGTCTAAAATACTTCCATTTTCAACTAGCCATGCACCCTGCAACTCAGTTGGGTATGAGGAAAATGTGTTCTATTGGTGATGACCTACGTTTTCTGAAGAAGAATTTTCAAAGAAAGGGGTAAGCTAAGACAAATGCTCTTTTTTTTTCCTCACCTGTCCAAAAATTATCACAGTCTTCTTTTGCTTTGTCAGCTCAGCTTCTAAGAAAATAAGAATAAATGGGAAAATTTGTAAATGACTGCTTTATCAGGGAAGCTAACACCAGCAGTAGCCTTAGGCAGAAACTCTCCGAAAGCATAGTGTATTGCTTAGTTCTTTGCAGCAATAATGGAGGCACGTCTCTAAGAGAATCTGCTTGAGTCAGTTTAATGCCAATATTTGTGAACCACAGCTACAGAGCTCACCGTGTCACCTCCATTGCAAACTGAACCCATCAGGGGCAGTGCAGATCTACCCAAATGGCAACCAAAACTATTGCCATTTTTCAAAGCTTTAAGTCCTCCTGAGTAAGAAGTCTCCTCAGCTTCAAACATTGTGCATTTTATATTCTGTAGCAATAAATTCTGAAAGGTGTCAATATTGACAGAATTTTTTCATCTGTGTCACCCTAAACGTCCTCAGTATGTTACAGCAGCAAATAGGAGCACAGGTTGTGTCCTAGGAGGGAAATTTTCTTTGGCCACTCTCTTGCCAAGAATAGATATAAAACAAATATTGCTTATTACAAATATTTCTTCTGAGACTCTTTCCCAGACTGCCAAAAGATTTATAGCATTTTCCCCATTGAGATTGGCTCATGTACAAAAACATCTTTATGCAAACAAGTCAGATGAAGAGGTTTTTTTCTACACCAAATATACATTGCAAAAATGCCCCATATTCATAAAAATACATGTATTGATTTTCTGTGAGGAAGAGAGGCTTGACACATGCCATTCAGCTGAATGGGCAGTGCTAAAGGCATCAGGGTGCTTTGCTGAATGCAAATTCAGCAACCTGGCACAATGTTGGAGCAGTCAAGAAGTTCACCTTAAAGGACCTATTGCTTTTACCTGGCTCATGATTACTGCCTTTTCTCCAAGATTCTCTCTAAATTTTTTGCATTCTTCCTTTTTTCTTTTTTTTTCTTTTTTTTTAATAGGTGGGCAAAGACACTCTGTAAGATCAATTTAGTTAAGCCTAGACTGTATGGCAGATGCAGTCTTGGCAGATGCAGCAGACCCTGTGGTCCTGGGCAAACCTTGGCTGGATTCTGCCTCCACAGTTGGACATGACCTGCTCATGCTCCAGCCCTTTGTCCAAAAGGTTTGCATTTGGAAGGAAATACTGCTGTAGAATCAGGAGCTCCAGTGCACTCCAGTAGGCCCTTGGTCTCCATGATCATCAGAGAATATTGAGAATACCTGCAGGGCTCATCTACCCCACAGTTCAGACATAGGCACCATCCATGTTTACAGTCCCCTGCTTGCCACCCTCTTCAATTTTACTGAAATAAAAAACATTTTTGATTTCCACCAGGATGGAAACTACTTTAAAATTTTCCTTTAAATTAAATGATTACAGTAATTTCAGTAACATAAGTCAGCCCTGCTACTCAGAGTATTTTCCACAAGATGAATTTTGTATCACTAACTTTATTCTTGTTTCTACTTTCTGGTTTTGTCCCTTAAAATATCTACCCATCCATCCCCATATCTTGCCTGCTTTTACATTTCCTAACATTTCCCAGTAATCTGTGTTTCCACAGTTGACTAGAATGTCACGTTTTTCCTCTTTATAACAACTCTTAATGAAATATGAATGCTGCAAACCAGCAAACACTTCAGGCATTTTGGGAGACACACTGTTCATACGTGATATTTGGAATGAACCCAGCGAAATCAGACCATCTTGCAAAACTGAGGAGTTCTAACGTATTTATGCTTTGGCTACTATATATCATTTCATTGATTTGCCTCTACACGAAGAAATGTGTAGAAACAATCTATATATAATATATATAGACACACATATAATTCTTGCTAAATCTACCTAGGAGGAAAGAACCTCTTTAGGAAGATGTAGTAGTTTTATAAATAGAAGATATACACAGCCTCGAAGGTGCAATACTTTGTCGTTGGTATGTTTGCTTTTTTCCTACTATGAAATGTTTCTGTTGTGAAAAACAGAGTGGAATGATACCATAACACATCCCCAGGGTGTGAATTGCACCACCAACTGTTTCTCCACCAACTGTTAGGTGAGAGAGTAGAAAAAAAAAAGATCCTTGGACCACATGGCAGCACCCACTTAACATGGAAGTTCTGGTATGATGTTAGATGAAGTAAATAGTGCCTTTTTACCCTGCATTTCCTCAGTGGAACCCGAAATCTTTGCCTTTCCCACGAGCTCTTTCACCCCATCCTCTCTGCAACCTCCAGGTAGCGCTGACCACCACAGCTCTGTCTCTTCCAGACTTAAGTGCACCCTGTCTGGAGAGACACATAGTGCATATGCAATTTTTATCTTATCCTTATCAATACACAACTAACATAGGAAATTATATATTCAAGAACATCACTGAGAACCTACCAATAAACACTATCCCTGGTTTAGAAATGGGCATATAAATACAGTTGAATTTGGTATGAAATTTCTACATCTCATGTCAAGATTCTGAACTTGTGGAAATATTCCTTGAAGGGTTGCACTTGTCATCATTCTTAGAGCTATGTGTGAGTAAAAATGAGAGGCATGCTACTCTATTCAACACAGACATCTCATTTCAGATGCATGCATTTTTAAATACACAGCTCTGACTTTTTCTGTTTCCCTGATGAGTTTGCCAGGGCATCCAAATGAGGTGACAGGGGCCCAACATTTCACAAATATCTCTCTCCACTTCTGTGTCTACATTTGATTTGTATGGTATCTCTAGGACCAGGAGTAAAGGCTGAAATCTGAACCCTGCTTGCACTTCTGCAGTCCGGTTCCCAAGCTTAAGCTTTTGCCCTGGATCTATGTTGCAGAACCCACCACAATGGCATGTCTTAAACCAGCCACCCCAGTTGTTGGTTTTTGATTGGAGAAAAATTGTGCCCGAACAACATATGTTTGAACTCAAAGAATGCTATGGGGTTGGAAGGGACCTCTGGAGATCATCTAGTCCAACCCCCTGCCAGAGCAGGTTCACCCAGAGCAGGTCCCACAGGAAAGTGTCCACACAGGTTTGGAATGTCTCCAGAAATGGAGACTCTACCACCTCTCTGGGCAGCCTCTGCCAGGGCTCTGGCACTCTCAAAGTGAAGAAGTTCCTACTCATGTTGAGGTGGAACTTCCTATGTTCAAATTTGTGTCCATTACCTCTTGTCCTCCACACACATTTCTTGTTAAATTCCACCCCCCCCCCCCCCTTTTTTTTATTTTTTCAATCTCAAGCAAATGCTGTCATTTGCTTGGACTGCTGTGAATGCCAAATAATCACAGATGGAAGAGTAACCTGAGTACACATTGCCTGTGATAGCTCTTTATTGATACGAAGTGCCTGAAAGACCTGCCTCCTACAGTAAGCACATCTGCTTACCCCCTAACAACAACTGGATAGGTTTACACTTGGATTGGAGTTTGAGTCAGTTCCTGATGCAAGTAAATTTCTATAATGATCTCACCTGAAAATCCAGACATTGCAAGCACACCACATGTTGTGAAAAGACTTATTTTGACAGGAAGGAAAAAAAAAGAACAGAAAAACTTAACTGAAGTTTTCCTGTGCTTGTGGATGTCTGGAATATTTAATGCCAGGTCAAATCTATAAAGGCTAAGTTTCTGCAAACTGGAGAGAGAAGCATTAGGGTTGTCCAGTTCTCTGTGCTCTGAAACATTTGACATTTGTGAGATAAAATGATTGTGACACCCTGAGCACTTTTTTGGCAGGTGCTGACAGTTCCATAGTAACTGGAAACTTAGTAAGAAATCCAAAACTTATATAAACATAATCACACACGTCAGACTGCTTCTTCCCTCCATAGCTCTATGACTGGTACCATTCATTGAATCTGTATCATTTTTGCTTTGAAAGTAGCCAGATTAATTCAGTCTCCCTGTCATTGTCACAGGACAGAAAGATGGGACTGTATGATGTGGTGGAAGGCAGTATTTCACATCCAGAGCTTAAAATTACTTCTGGCCATTCCTGTATTGTTGAATCGAATCATGAGAACAAATTTTTTTTAAGGTGGATTGTTTTCCCTGTGCCGTAAGACACTCTTCTTTTATAATTACTACTACATACTGGAAGCAGCCACTGAAAAAGCTCATGCCATTCCTTACATGACATCAGCTGTAAAAAAGCAGCAGTTAAGTTTTTAGCCAAGCAAAGAAGGACCTTACAAAGTGTGATTTGTAATGATATTAGAGAGTGTTCATGTGTTTCTGGTTCTTTCTGGACTGAAGCTGTTATCCTTGTGGTGTGACACACATCTTTAAGAAAAGGCATCAACTAGCTTTTTCAATAATGTAATGATGGTTGTTCACTCATCATTTGCTGCAATGGAGCAGAGACTTGAAAGTCATCTTTTATCCTTTTACCAAAAGATATAAGAAAGGACATTAGTCTACATTGTTTTCAGTGAAAAACAAGAATCTTAAGATTGAGATAAGAATAAAAAAAGACACAAAAATATTGTTCTCACACCAAGCATGTTAGTATATGGTCCAAATGACTTTTATGAGTACTTTAAAGTGTTTGCTCTCCTGTCCTTCACCCAGAAGATTACACAGAATCAGGTGTCAGTTTTGTTTGGGATCTAGGCTGGTTTGGTAAGAGGCGGACCTGTTGCTAGGCATTTCTATATGAGAGAGGGCAAGTTTAAAGAAACACGGCATACACATGGAGAGGAAGTGGCAGGATTAATAATGTTGCTTAGATCCTGTGACATCCATTAGGGGAATTCTGCTAAAGGGGGGGAAAAGAAAATCCTCACTGATGTTGGTGTGAGAAGACACAGCAGCCACCAAAATGAACATAAGAAATGCCCTGTGGGTCAAATTTGGTACGTTGGATCCAATATTACCTCCAAAAGCAGCGGGAGGAGATGCCTTACAGAAAAGGCACTCAAGCTTCGTGGTTATCTGTGATCCATTCCCTTCCTGCTCTCACAGTACTCAGGGTCATCGGATTTGGGATGTTTTTGTACAACACATTCCCTTCAGTATCTGTTTATGGACTGGTTGTCCGAATAACTGACCTTCACACGCAAATAGAGGTTTCGTTGACAGCCTCTTAACCATCATCTCTACCAATTGCTCTGAATACCCCAAAGGCAAAACTCCCCATATCACAGGAGTCACATTTTCCCATCCACCAGCCCTCAGGATGGTGTCAGTGGCTCTCACTTTCCTGTCTCCAGTCCTCTGGGAAACCCTGCCTTGACCTCTCCTGTGACTTTATCTGTGCCCACTAATGTCATCTCAGACTTCTGCAGCAGAAGCTGAAGAGGAGAGACTTGAAAAAGACCTTCTATAAATGGGAACAACCTTGTGCTGTCAGGTTCCCATGCCTTTTCCCACTCAAGAGAAAAAGCCCCACATCACTGCTTGGTGGAGGTGAATCAAAATACGGCTATTAAGAAGCAGCCTTGTGCCCACCTCTCAGTTCATTATCATTGCCAGTTCTGTAGTCAAATTGATCTTACAGTCCCACCAGCAGGGTCTGGGATTAAGTTCTATGCCATTCAAGTGTCAACGAGTGCAAATACACTTTCCCTTTCCATTGATGGATACAAGAAAACAGCTCCTTTCTAGCTTGTGATGCTGTCCATTTGGAGTTCAGGATAAAGCGCTTATTCAGGTGAAAAAGGGCTTGCAGTCTTTCCTTCTCCTGATGTCCCAGCAGGGACCCAGGAACCCAAGGTCTATTCGATAGCATTCCAGAGAGGAAAAACATTTTAAAAGATTTTTTTCAAGATCTTCCCACAAGCAAGGGCTTGAAGTACAAAACCACCCTGAACATACTTTATGAACACCATGTTTCTAAACACGGGGAAGGCATTAAGCATTAATCTTACCTAAGCAGTTGGACAGAATATTCAGAAGTCAAACACTTAAAGAAAAGGAGAAACTGGCAAATAAAGTAGGTCAATGACCTGAACGTGTAAATAATGATACAATCTACTTATTAGTCATTTGACACAATATAATGCTTCAATTAAATTTTACTTTTTCTACTGTGATAAACAAAGTACTGGAATAAAAAAAAAATAAGTTGGGCATGTTTATTTGTCTGAGATGTTATACTAACATAGATCTAGGCTACTGAAGAACAGAGCACCCACAGAGGCCTTGGGACATCTGAATCCTCCCATTTGTTTCTGCTACATCCTTTGGCATCACGAGGGACAATCACAATTCTGTCACTCACAACGTCTCCATTTCTCTGGCTTTGAGGAATTCAGTAATGCTCATATGCATCCAGAATGGTATTCAAAATACCATTTTCTTCTCTTCACTTCCCCTCCCCTTTTTTGCTGCACCAATGTGAGCTACTTATCTTTATTTTACAAGCTCTTCACAGTGTTGCATCTACCACTTCTTATTCATTAACCCCTGAGATCAACTGGCTTGCAAACCTAGTTCCCATTACCCATTTACCAAATTTTTAAGCAGGAAAGGCTCTGTTTGGTTTTGGAGGATGCCTCAACAAACATCTGAATAGATATGTTGGCTGACTTCAAAGCCTTATCCCCCATATCTCCTTTGATGTGAGTTTTTCAGAAACACTGATAAGGACACTTTGAAGGCTGCCTATCATGACTCTCTCACTGATTCTCTTCTCAGCACAAAAGTAGACTTTTAGTGATGCATGTAATCATATAAAACCTGACCTGTAATAGGTATTCCAAGTTAATTGGCAATAAAAACAGCCAAAAGTTCAAGCCTGAAAAAGAAATCAATTACCTTCTTCAGTGAAAAGTAGTGTCAGGTAAATCATGACTTGAAAGTCTATTTCCTAAAATAGTATAAAGAATGATGTTTTGCCTCACTAATTTCTCCAGGTAGAAGTGTAAATGTGATTATAAGCACCAGTTTTTTGTAAGTGTAGCTCAAAGAACTTAATTTATTCATTAATGTCCTGGACCATATCAGAAGGCGGATATGAATACCCATCTCCATTTTTACACACAAAGAAACTAGAGCAGAGGAGAAATCTTTCCTCTCCAGTCACATGGCAGAGCAATGTGAAGGTCAGGAACAGAAGCTCTGTCCCCTGAATAGCCGTCTTGTCCTCTGTCTGCTTTGTCATGCAGCTTCTCTGAGATATATTGGCATCATTGTAGAGCACGTGTGCTAGATAGGATGGACATCTTCTAGGTTGAGATATTGAATATTGAAATTTGCCATAAATGTCACATAGAAGAGTCTTTCCAAACCAAAGTTATTTCTTAAGAACTAGAAAAAAAAATTAATATTTGCTCTCTCAATAATGAAAACTTGATTTGAGCCTGCTATTTTTTTTTCTAAGAAGAAGAGAGCGAATATTTCCTTGGACACATATTTCCTTATTTATTAGGTGTGTCAGGCTGAGGTAAAAAGCTCCCAGCAATATAATCTTAAATAACTGAGTGAAACTATCGAGAACTTTCAAGTAACCCTTTTTAAACACTAGTGGCTTACTTTCATGCCCAAGCTTACTGAAGTATTTACCTGGTAAGTTCATAGTACATTTTGGACTACCTAGCTTTTTCCAATTTTTTTCCCTTCAAAAAAAAATACACTGAAAAATTAATGCTTTCACCATATCACAGACCATACAGGACAAAACTGTGATACAGACAGAGATACAGTCACCGAGGAACTTTTTTGTATTACTTGATTTATTGTCTCATATCTGCAAGATACGTGCCATTCCCTGAATGACTGGTTTTAGAATTAGGTAAGCAAAACCTAAAGACAGTTTTCTTGGCTATAAAATAAGCAGTCAGAAAAAAAGCTCTGGGGTTCGTGTAGATGAAGTGCTTGAGCTGGCAACTTGTGTTGTTACTTCTGGAACAAACCTGAGCAGCAGGGAAGACTGGCTGTAATTAAAGGCATTACGTACTCTAATAAATAGGGCTGCATATATCATTACTAGCAATTGCCATCGAAAGGCTGTCTATAGTGGAGAAGGAAGGGTAGATCACTGTGGAGCCAAGAGAGTTTAACATTTGGCAGAGATTAAGGGCCTTATCTTCTGAAGGGGGTAAGCTAAAGGATTTCTGATTTTTAACAGATTTCTGAGTTTAAAGTATATAACTTAATTTGTTTTTTTAATGCCATAGGTTCAGGTTTACTGCATCAAGGTGGGGGTCTCTAAGAACTGACCCACAAGCTCAATTACAGAAGTGGGGAGAAACCATTCTAAATCATAGCCTTCCCTTTATGTCTGCAGCCCTCCTAGCTTCTCTAGTTGGCCAAAAGTGTCTGGCAGAGGCAAAGGCCCAAGCTCTGATCTCCGTCTAGCCTTAAGATCCCACAAGTTCATCTTGAGAAGTGTTAATATCCAATAATCCCAGCACTGGTAAAAAACTCTCTGAGTTTTTGCTTCCACAAGCCCCCAAAATCTCTCTCACAGGATCTCTGTTGGATGTATATGAACATCTCCAACACGCTGTGGACCCTCAGAAGGATTTTGATAGCTTAATATTATAATAATAAATCACTGGCTGCAGAAAGGTTCAGTTTATACAATCTGATAGATTTTTCCCCTTTTTAATATGATAACTAGACGAGTGTTGGTTTCTTTAGCACTAGACAGCCATGGGGATATTTAGAGGCACCCACACACATGAAAACAAAGTGCAAAGCTGTCTCACATTTAAATCTCCAAGAAAAGCAATTCACATACCTTGCAGTATGATAAATCTTCACTAACCTTCAGAAATGAACTTGCTCGGTGTTTCATGTAGACATCAAGCCGTCAACAGCAGCAGTCCGGAGCTGAATTTTTGCTGGCATTATTTTCTTATCCATGAAGTTCAAATGGCTAGATAAAGACAGGGCAGTGGTTTTGAACCAAAGCAATAAATCAGTTCAACAGAGAATGAAGAGACATTGGGATGTTATGTAGACTCTACGTCTTTCAGTGTTGCTCCCCTCATGAGGGAAGCAATCGCAAGTGCTTTCCTTGTGCTAACTGAACTATAATATTATGTTATTTTCCAGGATAATGCTTAAACATTTCCCTTCAGCTTCATTATGAAATGTTTGAACTCTTTAATAATCACTTGGTGGGAATGCAGGTTAAGAAGCCAAACACAGTGAACTCAAACTCAAAACTTATTTATCCAGTCAAGTTTCAGGCTATGAATAAAGTATATAATATAGCATAGCAAGTTTGTTATCTTAAGCATTAAGTTGTCTTGGAACATTGCATTGAGTCCCCATTTGAACTTTATCTGAACTTCTAAAATTCATTTTAATATAGAAATAATAAGTGATAGCTCTTCATCGCTTACAAAAAAAAAAAAAAAAAAAAACAAAGCCCAACCCTGATGACCCTGAGATGGGTCTATTGCATTTACTTGAGCTACGAAACCCTAGTTCCCCTCCCTTGCACTTCAGTAATAGTAACCAATTAATTAATTTTCACAGCACTTGTTTTGTTGCATTTTCCCCCCATCTGTTTTTGCTACAAAAATCACTCTAGCAATGACAGAAACTTCCTATGCATTTACACGAGTCCTTGTTATACTTATATGTGTTTGTAAACACAAACAGAGCCTGGAATGTGAAATAATGCCACAGTCAAGCCACAAACACAATCTCCTCACTCTTTCCTCCATGGGAGTTGGTTAAATCTAGAAAGTTCCTGCCAAACTTTCCAAGGAATGCTACAACACATCTGGGGAAGAAAAACTCTGACTGCAAATCACGAGAGAGATACATGAAGTTGACTGGTCCACCATGTGCTAGAGAGGACTGGGATATTTTAAAAAGAATTGGACAAGTTTTCTCAGCTTCTAGTACTTAGAGTTTCACACAGGATGTCTCCCTGTGAGTCATTTAATTCAGCTTGAAGAAAAGTATTTCAGCAAAGTCACCGTATAGTCATAGAACTATGTGGCTTTCCAGATAAGATCTTTTTCTTTTCTCTGAGTTGTACAAGAAAATTCGCAGTGCTGCATGGATTTGGTGAAGAATTAACCTAGAATTTATTAGAAGACACGGGAGTTTGAAATCACAACACCTTGCCTTTACACACAATAACTCTGGATGTGTTGATGAGCACAGTGGATGATCTCAGTTTCAATTCTTGCTATTGTACAACTGGAAGTAATGTTTGTATTCACAGTGCTAAACAGGATAAATACTTGAAATTATAATTCAACAATTTTTAAAACATTATTTTATTTCATTTTTTAATTTTTTTAATGTCCATGACACAAGGCTGTCCTGACAGTTATGCGCTTGGCCCCAATATGCCCTTGGCCCCAGCTATGCCAACATGAAAGTTTCCTCCCCAGAATGACAACAGATTAGGTTTGCTTACAAAGAAGATAGCTTTCAGACACACTCCTACTGTTTGCACTATTTTTCCAGCTAAAATACCAAGACTGTGTAAGCGTGTATCAACTTCAGATGTTCTTCCCCAAAGGACCAGGCACCATTACACTAGCTCCCACTGCAGGCTGGGACATAAACATAATCACCAGTGGTTGTTCACGCAACTGTTGCAATAAAAAACCAGGGTCAAATATATCTTCAATCAATTTACAAATCACTTATAGACATGACTGCGTTACTCAGTGTCCCACTTGAATTTCATGCCATCTAAAGTGGTGGGTTTGTCTTTTTTGTTTTGTTAATCTTCAGCCTCCTTTCTTTTATGAAGTGATGCCAAAAATCTGTTTGTTTAGCTGTTTGCATGGTTCTTTAAATTCCACTCAGTAAACATTGTGCATGGAAAAAGCCTACCATTGAAGAGGATTGTAATAACATCTCTGCTGTGCATCCACCCCATCCCATCTGTTCTGGAGCTGTATCCCTAGGTCTTGCACTTCCTGCTTACCTTGAAAATAAAGCATCTTTATCTGCTCACACTGCTCTGTTACTCCCACTCTTCCCGTGGCTTATTCTTCAGCTTCTGCTTTCAATGTCCAAAATAAAAGGGAAATAATGGAATCCCTCCTCACCAGTACAAAAATCTTGTTCTCTCAGGTGTCCATTCCCATCCCCAGGTTTGCTGTCATTATTACAGATTGATAAGAAATGGAAGTTACTCAACACAGTCCATCAAAATATCAAGATGCTCAATGGAACAAAGTACATACTGGGTCCACCCATGATGATTCAAACCTTCTTTCACCCTTGTTCACTTTTAAAATATAAAGTTAAATAGCAACTATAATTTTATAAGATATATAATTTAAAATTAT
>JAHREE010000077.1:3200324-3226527 GCA_033628505.1 Tringa tobata | reverse complement strand
AGGAGCTGTACACAGTTTGGCCTAGGGGGGCTTGACACATCAGTGGGAAAAAGACGTTCTTATACAAAATAGTGGCTCTTTGAAGTGGTTCTTCATTCCTCCCACTGGAATCCTGGCCGGAGAGGAATTCGGGGGGGTGACACCATCTGACCCATCATGCTTTGAGTGCACGGAAATATACAGCAAATTGCTCTGAGCCCGAGAGCCGCACTTGGAGAAACAACTCATCTCTTACTGAATGCTCTTCTGTCCAAAACCTTGTTGCTAGCACGTTTCTCAGCAAGGCAGTTCACAAAATAACAGAGGAATTCAAAGCTGTGGTTGTGTGAGCAAGGTGAAAGGCGAGCTGTTGACACTGAATAACTGGCATAAGGATAAAGAAGGTCTACTTGCCCCTTTTGTAGAAGGGAGTAACAAGATAATGGATCAGAATAGAAAACTTACTAATGATGTTCTTCGTAATTCAGAGATTCAAGCTCATGGCCAAAAGTTCTGACTCTCAAAAAAGAAGTCACAGAGATCTGTGGTGGAAAGCCCATCACTTCTCTTGTTAGCTAATCTTAGCTGCTCTTACTTCACTTCTAAAGGTGCGTGCCTCATTTCCTGTTTGAATTTGGCTGCCTTTGGTTTGAAAGCATCCTTGTTATGGCTTTTTCTTCTAAAGAGCCTTTTAACGCCTGCTGTTTTCCAAACATGCCTACGCATCAGTCAACTCACCTTTAAATTTGTCTGCAATTGAAAAAGACTGTACACTGTAACGTTTTCCAGTCCTGCTCCCATTTTTTAGACTCTTCTTTTCAAACCCAGCCTCTTTCTCCTTGATGGGAAGCACAAAAGTAGGACCATTTCCTCACTCGTACCACTCTGCTGCACCATCAAAGTGGACAAGTCACATCACTTTATGATTTGTCTGTTCTCATCCCTGAGTCTTCTACTGGCTGCCAAAACAGTTCCCTGTTTGTCTGTATAGATTACCTAACATGGTCTTAAATAAACCATCTTCAAATATTTTTTTTTTTATGTTAGTCCAGCTTAATCAATTTTCCAGATTATTCTACCAGAAGACTTAACAATTTTTCACTCTACCAGTCATTTTTATGCTAACCACAGCAAAAATAGCAGATCTTAACAAAAATGTTTTGTCACTTAACAAAGACAATTGCATAAAGCCTTAAGTCTTACACCTTGGGAAAAAAAAGAAAACCACAGCTGAAAGCACAGCATTTGGACAGCAGTGAGAAAATAAGTAGCTAATATTTTCTTTAATACAAAAACCAGATAACTTCAAATGCTATGAATCATAAAGAACATAAGCAGGTTTGGTAACATTAAGTTTTGCCATTAGCACAGATATAAGTCTTTATACTGGATAAGATTAGAGCAATTTTTGAGAACTTCGTTAAATATGAGAGACAGTTTAAAAACAGCTATAAGCTTACTCACTTATTCTTTTCAAATTAAACATCTGCCAGTTTTTTTATTAATTCCTTAATTCCTTTCAGGAAAAAAAAAATCCTATATTAATGGAAAGAATACCTCATTTTGTCAGAGAACAACTTCCTATGAAGTCCAACCACAGTATCTTCCTTTTCAGCCATAGTACAATGCTAAGCCATTGTTCTTTTCTTTCAGGCACTTCTGACTGTCAGTTTTAACTGACTTTCTGTAAATGCTGACCTCAATAAAAACTCTTGAATCAAGTACTCCCTTGGCTATACGGGCCATTGGAATCTGTACTTAGACCTGGACTGGAGTGGCAATTGGTAAAAGCCTTGTAAACAAGAGTGAGATAAGGCTCTAAATTTAAATTTAGGAAATAGATGGAACAGAAGCAGAGAAAATGCAGAGCTAAGCACCCTTCATGGGTGTCTTCTGAAGATTTTCTTTCACTGTCCTAAGGCTGTGTTCTTTGCAAATGGTCCTTCCATATTACATCTCCCGGACAGCTAAGTAACATTAAGCTGTAATTGAAAACGAATTGGGTTTGTTTAGTCTACAGAACAGAAGCCTGAAGGAAGACCTGATAACGGTCTTAAAGTACAGAAAGGGCTGCCACAAAGAGCGAAGGAATAATCTGTTCTTCATGTCCTTGGAGAGAGGACAAAAAGAAATACGCTCAAATTACAGCTAGAAAAATTCAGGCTGGATATCAGGAAAACCTTTTTATCTGTAGGAATCACTAGGCGTGGGAACAGATTGCCTTGGGTGATTGTGAAATCTATCACTGGGAGCTTCTAAGGAGGGGTTAAACAAATGTTTGCCATGGGTGGCAATGGCAGAGTTGAGTTCTTAAGGCTGAAAAATTCAGGCTACATAACCTCCCAAACCTCTGCCAACTGTTTTGTATGATCTTCTCCTTTACTCTGTCCATTTATATAAGGGAATTCTGCCTATTTATAGAAACCCACAGGTTCCATAAATCATTTGAAATGTATATTTATTCACAAAATTGCATAAAGGGAGAGGAGCAAAAGAAAAAAAAAAGCTTGTAAAGGCATATAGAGAATAAAAGTTAATGGTATATTAGAAAGGCATGACATTACTGTTCATAGCACCAACCCCAGAAACTCACAATGCAACATCAAAATAAATATTCTTCATGAAAATATTTCACAACTCTAAAGTCATAAAGGCATCAAAACCCATGGATTCTTACCATATACCTATAGGTCCCACTTGTAAAGCATAATATTTCCTGTAGTCCACACTTTTTCTTGACAAAGCTCAAAAGTTCATAATGAGGAGACCAAGAACTGTGCTGCGGGCATCCAGACCAGATGACCACCTTTTAAATAAACTCTTCTCTCCCCAACTCAAGGAAAAATATCTACAGGGCTAAACTCAGTGGGTTTAAACATAAGGTTACTTTTTTTTTTTTTTTTTAAAGCCACATACCTGATTTTGCAATCCAGACTGAGACATTATAGCCTGAATAACTAATATAGAGTCCTCTGATGCAAAATTCCTGCAAGAAGATGGTAAAACCAGACCATTACTTGTTCATTTTGTAGTCTTTTTTAACTAAACAATGAAACCATTTTTCTTTCTCCTCAAACAGCCCCTGGACTATATTAGTGTCTCATTTGTATTAGCAGTACCATAATATTCAGGAATTTTTCTCAGAAACAGAAACTGACTGGTGGCAGCCAAACAATTTTACCTACTTTTGTGATTGTTTTCAAAGCTGTTGCATCCAAACAGAATTTCTATAAAGTTTATCCTAGAACCAGAGGCAATATGTTCATAGGAATACTAATACCTTTTATCTGGGGATCTGAATCAACTTTCTTTGATGACAAGCTTCCTCTTGGCATTAATGAAGGCAAGTATGGTCCCAAATTGGTCATTCACAGCACCAGTCAATGGCAGTTTAGTAAGAACAAGGACTGCATTATAAGGACAAACATTTGGAATGATTCAAATCTTATGCAATATAGAAATAAGCTTAAGGCAAGATTGCTTTTGATGCCTCAGCCAGTCATCCCCATAGTGTGACTTGTCATAAATCTTCCTTGCAGAAAACTACAATGAAAAAGCAGAAGCAAAGGCAACATGCAAGTAAAGGCTACATATGACAGTGCTCTCACCATGTGAAAATCAAACATAAGAAAATTTAATAACTCATATACACCTGCTATATTAAGATTTTTCATATTATCGTCAAGTTCTTCCCATTCAAACTTTTTTTTTTTTTTACAAAAAATAGCTGCTAAAGAAGGATTTGGTTTATTTTCCAAAATCAAAATAAACCCTATCTTTAGGAAACATATTAGTTAAGCACTCTGTTCCAGCATTCCCAGAAATCTACACAACTTCCTTCCTCAGTGCTCTAAATGCAGCTGCCTGTGCAGGTTTCCTCACTTCTCAGTGAGCTCACTGGAGCTGTAGACAAAAATGGCACTACACAATTTTTAAGCTTGGTATTCATTAGCATTAAGATGTTTATACATCTTGCTGTGCAGCTACTTGATACTATTATAGGCCGTGTCTTTCCTCCCCCTTCTTCTATCAACTTTTTTTTCTTTGCTTTGACCCTTATCCATTGCTTTAACACTTATCCTTATCTTCTAAATTCAAAATGGGCTTTTATTTAAACATGCAGGGGTGTAGCTCAGTTTTTAGGTCTGAGGGTAGGTGATTAGCACAAGGAGTGCAGTGAAAATCAGTTCAGCTTGTGGGAAACTACAGAAGGTTCCACTTGTCTCCTTTGCAAGTTGACATATTGCCTAAGCATCTCGTCGGTTGGGTAACAGTCCTTCATGCATTTGGCTTCATTTTCTAACCTTTAGGGCTTTGATACTGTTGCCTGTACTTTTGCCAATGTTTTTAAAACAATAATAATAATAATGAAAAAAAAAAAAGCCTAGAACATCCAAAAATTAAATACAAAGCACGTTACTGATGTTTGCAAACTGTGCCTGGCCTGTGCTTTGTGCCTCGTGAGCCTAATAACTATGCAAGTTTGAATTTATAATCTAAAGCATATAACTCTCATACTAAATAAGGAAAAAAAAAAAAAAAGGTGCTCAAAGTTTTCAATGAAGTGGGGATGGACTTGCATATGGAAGCATTCCCTGAGCATAGTTACATAAATAGGCCAGCCTTAGTGCCCCTGCAGAGGCTCAGGCCTTGCTGATGTCAGATGGAAAAGTATTGGAATAATCATTGCAAAGTGTACGGGAGATTACTTTATTGCCAGGAAGAATATTGCCAAGAAAATAACCTGTATGGCCAAAGAATATTTTTATACTATTATAATATGCTTCATTGAGAAACACATATTTGTTTTCACCTGAATTCCATATGCTTCTCTGTTCTGCATCAATCGTACAACTTACGGTAAACTCTCTCTCACGTCATCTGTCTTCAGGACAATAACATGGAAAGTTATTTATTGTGTGTTCAAAACCAGAACAAGAACGTCTACAGAAATTCAGAGAATAATGGGTGAGAGGCTGAATTCCGCAACCTGTAAGCAAAAAGGGCACATCTGCAGTCAGAAGAGAGATAAACCAACAAAAAGTCATGGAAAATGATGGTGTTACCGTCAATTGTTAAAATTCTGTATGCAAGGTGAGCTACCAGTGGTCACTGACAGCATGCAAGAGAGCTGTTATGCCTGATAAAAATAGAATTTTAATCACTCTTGAGGGTGTTATTGTTCTTCACCCCTGTTGTAAAATGTGGGAGTATCAGCTACTGAGCAGCTGTCAAGTTCCAGCCTCCCAACAACTGGCTCCGTTTCCCTGACGAGTGAGGCAATCCCTAAATACGTACGTACATATGCACATAGATATGGAGTTTGTGTCTCTTTGGGAATTAGATCTTGAAAATTAACTGCAAGATGTTGTTTTACTGCTATAAACACCCACCAGTTTTCCCCAAACTACTCAGCCTTGGAACTATGGCACATTGTTTTCAGGAAAAAAAAACCTGCTTATTGAGCTTATTTTACATTTCCTAAAACCGGTTACACATGAACCTCAGCTGGATAGTGATGGGGAGGCAGTATGTGCTGGCTCATTTCTGAAAGAAGCTGGATTACTGATGATAGAATATTATATGTCTCTGTCCCACCAAATACGTGAAAGAATCCATCAGGAGACATTTGTGGAAAACAACTTTTTTGTGGTTAATTCTACAAATCAGTGTCATTACATTTTTCTGACGGATGCTCTCTTATTTTCTTGTTACTTTCCACCACCTGTGCCTTGAAAAGAAAAGGTGTCTCCTCTTTCCCTACACCGAACAAGTCCAAGGTCTTACCAAGAGGGTAAGATCTTTTCCTCCCAACACGGTGGTCTCACAAGTGGCCTCGCAGGTGGTCTCTCCCATGTTAATGGCTGAGAAATCTCAGCATCTACGGTCCCCACGGGACAGCCAGCATTGACCTCACCATGCTCCCCAGGATGTAATGGCTGCGGCTGTAAATTAAAGGCATCCCCCTCATATGGGGATTCCTTTATGTCAAGGATAGACTACCTGTCATCATTTCCCAGTTCACAGTGCCTAAAATAACGTGAGGGTTGTGCTGCATGCCCAGCTGTGTTTTTCATGACGCCAAGGATATGCACTGCATTATCACATGGGATAATGTGGGAGGAATGTCCTAGGATGGAAGGAGTCGATCTTGGCGTGGGCTGCATCCAGGAACAGACCCTGGAACAAATTATCGTGTCAACAGTTTCTAGGTCTCCTTTTGGAAGGAAATAGCTAGCTCACTCCAGAGCTTAGCCCAGGAGTAAATCAGAAAACAGCTAATGGCTAGTGTGGTATACATGCACCCAACTTCACCTTCAGTCAGACCACACTTTAGACCATATTTGAGCACCACCAAGAGAATAAAGACTCTTTTTCCTCCAATTCCCTGGCTTTGAAATGGTTTTGTGATTCTGTCTGTTCGATACTGCAAGCAGAGTACGTTGGAGGAGCATAAACTGCACTTTATTGTAAAAATAATGAGGCCTACAGTAATTCTGGCTGTTTAGAGATTAACACCCAGAAACAGACCAACTGAGGAGGAATCTCTGCCTTTCATAACAACGGATATCACTGCTGAGGGAAACATTCCCCTCTCCAGCTGAAATATTAGTTCATGTGGAAGAAAAGTTAATGGCATAAGTAACTTGGGGTTTGATGTTGAGTCTAGCTCTGTCTTTGACAGGGACCCATCTCCAGGGAGCAGGGTGTATGGGTGCTGTCTTCTCAGCAGCCTGTACTGTTCCTCTGCTGAATTACGAACCAGCTGAGCATTTTTCAGCTTAGTCATCTCATTCCTGCAGATAATAATCAAGGCAGAGGTCACAAATGCATGGGAGGGTCTCTCCTCCTGGCACGCAAGACTGGCCAGCGACTGCTGACGGAGCTGTAAGTGCTTTATCGCTTGCTGTGGTGAAGCGAAGCACATCCAAAAGGGTCAGCAGCACAGGCAGGAAAACCTGAACTTTACACTAGAGTAATCATTCTCTCCTTCTTACCTGCCTTCACGGCACTCCAGAGGTCTGGAAGGATTCAGCAGATCTTTGCCAATGGGCTGTCCTCAACGGTTATGTTTACAGTCACATTTCTACTTTATCCCACACTTCTCAGCTGAAGTTCTTCAGTCTTTGACCTCGAGGTGGAGAAGACTCACTGGAACTCTCCTTTGAGATAACATGTCCACCACGTGAAGCTCTCTCATGATTCAGGATCTCAGAAACAGGTTTTGACATTCCTTCTCTCCAGCTGGAAAAAAAAGCACCTAGAAGATCAAAGAACAGTGTTTCCAGAGCATGGAAATCCCACCATTCCACCAGCTCCCCTCTGGGACACCTGCAGATTCAGCAGGTGGCTGCTCTGAGAACCTGAAACACCACCCTCCAACCACCTTGCTCCTGGATGCATACCTGACTCCTGTGCTTTTCCTCCTTATTAAGGGGGGAAAACCCCACTTCCATCTCTGTAGGGCTTCACTCTGTTTATATCCTCTTCTCCTAACACACAGCTCCTGTGCCAGCCTTTGGCAAACTCCCCATTGCTCCATACCCAAACCCCCTTGACGGCCAAGGCCTTGGCCACCCTGATGCCCCAAGGTCTTTCATGCTCAATAGTTGGCTGTTATGATTTAATGACCACCTTGTCAGGCAGGTCTTGTCAAGCCAGCCTGGGCTGACAGAGAGGTGTTCATGACAAGGCAATTTTTATAGCAGTAACTCCACAGTAACTTCACGGTCTGAGTTTACTGAGTTCACTAAACCAGCATGCTGGCTATACTGGAAGCAAGATGTTAAAGATTATTCTGACGTACAGACCAGATTCTCATTCTCTATCATTTGATTATGGTGACGTCCTCTTCTTTTGCATTTCTTGCTTCTTAAAGCTATCGACTAATAATGTGAGATAACTGCCTTAGGGCACATAAGAGCTCAGGACACAACAGCAACTAGTTTCATTTTAAAAGTTTATATATATTGTATATATTTTAAGTCAGGGGGTCACCTTAGTTTTAGTTTTAGTAGGAATGATGTCCCACATCTGGACACCCTTTTCATAGAAGCGTGGAACTAAATCTCTGTCCCGGGTACACTGGGATATTTACAGGAGTGTAGCAATAGGATGAGGGGAACAGTTTTAAACTGAAAGAGGAGAGATTTAGATGGGATCTCAGGAAGAAATTCTTTGCTGGGAGGGTAGTGAGAGTCTGGCCCAGGTTGCCCAGAGAAGCTGTGGCTGCCCCATCCCTGGAGGGGTTCAAGGCCAGGCTGGATGGGGCTTGGAGCAACCTGGTCTGGTGGGAGGTGTCCCTTCCCAGGGCAGGAGGGTGGAACTCAATGATCTTTAAGGTCCCTTCCAACTCTAATCATTCTGTGATTCTGTACTTGTTCTCCATTTGATTTTATCTCAATGTTACAAGTGATTATCCAATATTAGAAGATCTACGCTGTGCTATTTCTTTCAAATAAAGCTGTTTGTTCTAAAAATTAAAAGGGACCCTGCTTTACTTCAGATAACGTGTTATCCCCATCAACTGCATTAAATTTTGTGGTTTGTTTATGAACTAGGACGTTAGCTCAAATACTGCAGATGTTTTAAAAAAAGGGGATGGGAAGTTGCCATGCTGGGAACTGATTAACCTGTTGTGGAGAGAAGCGCACCTTTGCCAAGCTTTCTGCCCTGCGGAAAGCAGTGACTTAATCTTTGACCTGTTCCCTTCAGGTAATAGATATATATTATGGATTTCACATAACCTAGTTACGATCATCATGGATGGGATGAAATAGATTATGACTTCTAGTTGTTGTTTACTGCAACTCGCTGTAGTTACTGTTTAGCATTTTTTATTACTTTTTTATTATTATTTTATTCTTCGTAACAGTTGTACAGCAGACAAACTACTGCAGCTTAGCTTTTACTGTTTTATCCTGAAAGATATCCTATCAGCCTTGGTTAGTGGCTCATCTTAGCTTGTGAGCTAAGTCTACAGCATCCCAAAGTCAAACTCTGTTCTCTGGATGTTGATGTTTCATCTTGGCAAACTATCTATGTATTTAGTTTCCAGGCAGGCACACAGGGTTGAGGTAATAAGACCAATGAACCAATTTTTCTCAGGAGAGCTGAGCTACCATTTGCAGATGTGCTCTGGGCTTTTTTGATCTCAAACATTCAAAATCCATTATTGTAAAAAGCCAAAAGTTAGAACATTTAGTATGCTTCTGATGCTGTTGCTTCTTTCTTCCTTTCTTATTGACACACAGACCCAAGGAAAAAAAAAAAATGGCATGGGCTTGAATTTGGGATTAAAGCAACTATGAGGCTCTGTGGACATGGTTTGTGCTTGTAATTTGTGGAATTTGTGGCTATATGGAAATTAAAATTTTTGCTTGGAAAGGCTGACAACAACTACAATATATTTAGTTAAAACACCAGATGTACCTACTTCTCAATTAAATGCTTAGACTCACATTCCTTAAAATGGAAAACACATGCTCTTTGTAATTCCAATATATCCACATCAGGGCCTCTTTCTGTGTGTCTTAAAAAGTCATGTCCTCATAGAACAGCAAATAAAAGAAAATTTCACTACTGGTAGAAGAGGTCAGTTTAACAGGAGTTCAGTTGTAACACTGTTTTACATCATTGTCTTTCATACATAAGAAGCCACCTGCAACCGTTCAGGATCCCAGGCAGTCTGCAGCGTACTCCACAGATTCCTCAGCTTCGTGGTCCCTCTGAGGTCATCATGGTGCTGCTGTGCTGGAGAAGAGGAGAATTAATCCCAATCACAGTTTCCCAGAGCAGCACCCTGTGGAGATGCAGCTGGCAACTCCTTTTCATCCACTGCTTGCATTTTGGGTCTCTATAAACCAAAGAGCAGAATTGTTCTCAAATTTCTAAATCTTCAGCAAAAAAAAAATAGAGAGAAAAAATGTAGTTTACAATTACAGCAAAATGTCCTTGTATAGGAACTACCTTCAGCTAAAGACAAGACAAGATAAAAGATATTTAGTGTCCTGTCTGACTTCAGCCTCACCTCAGCCTCAGGTCTTGATCCAAGACTTGACATGGCTTCATCAGGCTGTCCCCCAAATTTCACCTGACTCCTCTCAAAGTCAATGCTTAACCTCTCTCTGATATCACTGGTCCAGAACTGTGCCTTTCCTTACTCTGATTTAAGAAAGGGAAGATGCAGACAGCTACAGACTTGGGAAAATATGGGAATCCCCAGGCCCTACAAAACCATGAAATACTGAATTAAGTATGGCAGAAAGAGAGGAATAGGCATGCTGAGTTTGGAACATTAGCTCACTTACCTCACTTACAGTGGACAAATTCACTCATGGTACAAAAGTACACATTAACATACCTCTTTTTTTCAAGAAAAAAAAAAGTAAAAAGGATTAGCTATAAATCAGAGAAAGCTCCAAATGATGATTTTCATCTTGAGCTTCTGCAACCTCTCTAAGCTGGAAGTCATCAGTTTTGTCTTTATGTACATGTAAAATCATACACTGCTCGAACATGTTTGTCCAAGAGTGGATGAAAGCCATATTTTAATAAAATGTGGAGCACTGTAACTGAACTCATTCCCAGCACGGGTTTGATCGAAGCCGTTTTTCATCAGTTTTGCCGTTCTGAAAAGCAGCTGATGTTCCTTTTGACTGTGCTTGTCAAGACATTTCTGAACCAACTGCAGGAACATTTCTGTAAGCAAAGGGTTGGCTGCAGTGGGTGCCCCGATCACTATCAACAGCCAAACATTAAATCTTCAACATGTCTTGAGACTTCTCTTTGGGGCTGTGGTAAGTTAAAATTCCCACTAATGTTTGTGTGTATTCCTGGGTGTGAGAAATTGAATCATTAGTTACACTAAGGAAAACAAACTTAGAATTTCCTTGAGTATCTTGGTTCACGTGACCTTGCTTGTATTTTCTTAGGAATTTTTCCTGGAAAGCTCAGGCATCCAAACCCTCTTCAACTTCAGGTTTTTTCTGATGGATTTGCTCCCAGAATAAGCTGCAGTTTTCAGATGGCTGGATGGAAAATTTTCTGTGAACCTGCACTCTTATTGCTGAAGCATCTGGCCCGTGAAGACTTTTCAACAGATCGTCTGTTTGGGGCTTCTCTGTTCCCTCAGAGCTGAAAAGAATGGTGATTTCTGTTTTTCATTTTAGCTGCCTTGCCTCCCAGTTCAAGCCCTGCTTCAGATTCCGCTGCAGACTTCACAGTGCCCTGTACTGAACACAAACCAAGATAATTCTCAGAGAAGAAACTCAATGTCTCATGAGCCAATTTTATTAGGCAGGAAATGTTTGCCTATCAATATAATTATTGTTTCATATTTCACAATGTCCTAGTACAAATATTTTGCTTGGAATTTCTTTAATTCATCTTGGAAACCATTCTAGTGATATCTCTTCAATTAGAAAGAAGTTACAGGACTGTATTTCCTGGTTCATCCTGTCGCGCTGCAATTGCTACACACAATGCCAGGTCTGCTGGATTAACACCATTACGAAAGCGCTGCCTGTGATCTCTATAGATCCACAGATTTAAATTCAGGCACGTACCTCCAAATGTTAACACAATTTATGCACATCAAATGAGATAGTAACATTTTCATGGCATTTCCTCCAACCTTGTACACATCAAATAATTTTTTCTTAATTGGAGAAGGTTTTTTGACCCATCTGCTCTGTGTCCCCCCACAGTGGTCTTTTTTTTCTTTTTCAGTGCATGATACATTATTCAGTCATGATTTTTATTATTTCATTGTGAATCGTCAGATCCGAGAACTTGTGAATGCCCTTTGAAATATGAGGTTCAAATACCCTTGAAAGCACGGATGTTAAAAATCACAGTGTGTATTGCCATTTGAAAAGGATGTTCTTCAGGCAGAGAACAGCCCAGCTTCCACTTGATCTGCAGAATCATTTTGCAGTGCAAACCCTGACAATAATTCATGCTAGCAAGTGCTTTCCTCCTAATCTGTCTTTGACCTTGCTTTAGGAATAATGAAAATATATCATACTCATAAAAGTTAGTCAGATAAATGGAAATTAGACCCTTCAGACTCCCATGGCAAGGAAAATTCATTTCACTGCATGATGCACAAGTTTCCTTTGATGGCAAAATGCAGATGCCAAACAGTTACCATCTCAAGCTACGTGACACCTGAATGTGCTCAATCTGTCCCACCAACACTCAGAACACAACTCACATCACCATCATTTTTTTCACAACACTGGGAAGCCATAAGACACAAACTGTCTGATCCTGAACACCAATACAAATCATAATCACAAAATCATAAATGCTTTGTCTTCATATTTTATAATTTTCTAATTTTTTTTTTTTTTTGGGGGGGGGGGTGGTACTGCCTGATCATAAAGGAATAACTGCAACTTGAAATATTATCTGCCATCCAACAGAGTTACACCAGTTTCTACAGTTGATATTCTGAATCATTGTTTGTCACCAAATATTTGCTTTTCATTGCTGTCTAAAATCTTTCTAAATATACTTCAGTCATCTAATCAGGGGGTTGATTATTCCATGCCCTATGAATTGGGTGAGTGATCAAACATCAAAAATAAATAATTGAGAATAGGGAGGACTCAAAATCAACAGTCCATGAGCAACTGATAGGAAGAAAATTGCTGAATCTACTCTGTGACACGTTGTGATTAATGCATTTGTATGCATGATAAGCTTCCAATTGTTTGTGAATATAAACAAGCATAAATAACAGTAATTTGTAATATAAACTTGTTCCAGGGGGCATACTGCCTGCTGAAGTGCTAAATTTATGCAAGAACACTTCTTGAAAAGATAGACCTTTTATTTGATGGAAGGCTGCACTATTTCTATCAGTGAAAACATTACTTTTTATCATTTCTTTTAATTAGTGGTAACTATATATTCTTTTTTCTTCTGCAAGGCGTTACTTCTTAACTTACAAAGCCAGATCAGGTGTTTCCTGAATCAAGACAGTTTAAGAAAATCCTTGTGATGGGCTGTACATCAGCAGGGCAGGCAGGCTGCCCCTCCTCAGCCCCGGGGGGAGTCTCAGCCCTCTGTCACCCCCTAAACCTTTTCTTTTCTGTGCAACTCTGCCAGCCCATGGCCCGCTCAGGACAAAATCCTTGCGACTGCCTTTCACCTTCCCTGCTGTCAGAAAGGCCCATGAGGGCAAAACCACCTCAACCTCTCTCTCTAAAGTGTAAATCCTAAGCTTTTGCACTTAGAAACATGATAAATTCCCCCCATTTACTGCCACTGATTTGCTAAAATGATCATGGTGTATCTGTATTTCATTCCTTTAACTTTCTTCTTTGTTTCATTCTTTTGCAAATTTTGATGACTTCTTTGCTTGTTTCTAATGGTCCTCTTGAGTTCCTTCTTTCTCTCTTACAATCAGATATGGCTTATAATATGCAAGGACTCGGAAAAATTTTTAAGGGCAACTGATATTAGTGAAAGCATCAAGGAGAAATTTAAATTACTTATAGACTTAAAATCAGCACTTTCAAGACTTGCCTGTGAGATGAAGAGAGCTGTCAACAGAAAAGTGACATAAATCATACAGTATTTTATTAGTCTGCATTTTTTACTATGAACCAGGTTTAAATCAACTGGGGACAATATTGAAATTGTGGTCTAAAAGGGGAGCCTTGAATTTTCCTTTCACCAGAGTGCAGGGCACTGTGAAAACCCAAGGTAACATAGTATCTTACACTATCTCCCACATCTGGGGATGCAGAAAAGGGATGAGGAGGAAGGAAGGGAAAGAAAAGTATATGAGGAATTTAGGAAACCCCATCCAAATTCTGCAGCTGACTTTAGCAGGCGGAACTTACCATTCCCAATATGGGAAACACACACACCTGAACCACTACTTTAAATTCTAGGTGTTTCTACACTTGGAAGTGTGTCTGGTTCCTTCTTTGCACAAATATTTCTATCTAAGAACACAGTGATCTTCTTAATCTGAACCTATGAAGAGTTAGTTGATCAGGACCAACTCCTTGTATATTTAAATGATTAAAATTTCAACTAGTTAATAGCAGAAACATTTGGTCAAACACACATACAAGTAAAAAAATTTTTAGGGCTGTCTAACAAGGAAATTCAGTGGATACTTTGAACTATTTGACAAAATATTTAGTTGAATGTGATAGGGAGTTTAATGAGCACTGATTGCTTGTGGACCTTCCCTTTCTCCTCAGTGAGGTGGCAGAGAAGCACCAGTTGCACATATTGTCCGAGAGCTAAGCCCACTTTAGCACATCAAGAATCCGAAGCTGCAGAGAGCCTTTAAACCCAGCCAGCATAGCTCTTGGGAGTGTTTTCCAGCACAAGATCTAACAACAACGTAGAATTACAACAGGCTTCAGGAATTTCTGAAAAACTGCTGGTTCTGCTTTTCTTCTCTGGTAGTTTAAAACTGGTGGGCACAGCAAGCGGCCACAACAGAAGCCATTAGCTGTGGGAAATCCTATACAAAGTCCTGGGCAAGCAGAATATGATGAAGGGTGGAAAGATTCTGTTACCCAACATTTAGTTTGGTGGCAGTTTGGGGGATGAGCATATTTTGCCTGCACCCAAAAGTATACAGAAGTACAAGAGCCTTGCTGAGATGTGGTCTCACTTTAGCCTGCCCTGCTTTAAGTGAAGAGATCTAAGTGAAAAAAAATCTTAATCACTTTCTAATTAGAAAAAAAGAAGAGTGTAAATGTCAATAATTGCCTGAAAGCACCTAATTTGGGGAAATTGCAATAACCCAGATTGCAAAAAGGACACTACCTGCAACCCCAACGTAAGTCTCTCTCAGAGTGCTTTAGGGAGGAAACCACGCAGTGAAAATGCTGCCTTCAGCCTATGATGTGCTTTGCAAAATAAAACCCCTCTCCTGCAATTTAGCAGGTAGAAAGGCAGTATTCCAACTGCATTACAGCATATCAAGCGATTTTTAAAGTGAACTCTCGTTGAAGTGCTAACTTCCTCTCATAATGTAGAAGATAAAAAGTAGATATACTTTCTACCCCATACTGTCATTTTCCTTTCAATGTGTTGGGTCTTCTTGGACCAATTTTTCCACAGTCTTGCACCCACACCTTTTTTAATTTACTACAAATATATTTCTAAATAAATTAAAAAATAATTATAAATATTTTGGGAGAAGCCCCTAATCTCGAGTAGCTTTCCTGTACGGTTTCTAAATAATCAATTAGAAAATTCCCTCTTTGTCATTCTTTTGTCACATGTCCAAAAGGCAACCAGGACAACATTTTCAAAATTGTTCATGTGACTGAGGGATCTAAGGCTCATTGATTTAGTGTCCTTTGAAAGCGTCTCTCCAATTTAGAATGAATGCAGTTTTTAAAGTTGATGACCTCTTTCAGTCTTCAGCGACTCCAAACTGCTATATGAATCCTGGGTCCACTTAGAAGCTTGAGACTCATACTGATACTTCAGAACATACACAGAAATCAGTTTTAAGCACCTCACTTGGAAATTCTTGGCTTATTTAGCCAAAAAGTTATGCTACAGCTGAAAAATAAAACATGGTAAGACCAGTCCAAAGAACAACTAATCTCACACCAACTCGTTGGTACCAAGCCAGGACTGTTGAAAAACCTCATAAAAAAGAAATGTAAGATTTATATGGATTAAGTAGGTCACACAGACCATCTGCCTACAAATCAAGGACTATTCATTGCTATCAGGTCATCATTGCTGTGAATTGTCTAGCTTTGACTACCTCAGATGATTTTACTGTCACCCCTCCTAAAGAGGCCATTACCCTTTTAATCTTAGTGATAATTCAAAATTATAATATGACAGATAAATGTACTTTGGCGGGGGGGGGGGGCGGGAAGGGGGGAAGATGCTATTTTGCTATTATAGAGCGAATGAGTATACTGCACGTTGTACTTTCTAAAATGATTTAATTTACAACTGCAGTTTTGAAATGAAATTCTTCAGCACTGGGAAGAACCTACCTTTGATATAAATTGGTTTGTTTTCTCCTCATCTGTAGCCTGACACGTACTAATATGCCCCAGCATGTTAATTATTACTGTTTCATAAGGTACTACAATTTCTAGTTACATGTGCCCCACTTGGACTGGTTTGTAATAAAGCTAGAAAACATCGAAAGGAAAAGAGGGTTTTTTTATTTAACTTTTTGGCAGCAGCCTGTTTAAACATTGTGACTCAGAGCACCAAGGGATCAATAAAAGCACATTTATCTCTCCAGCTCCTTAAAATGAACTCTAATCCTACTTTCTGCATTTCCTGTTTGCAAGAGGGTGGGAAGAGATTCCTAGGCAGCAGTGGAAAAGAAAATCCCACAGTTTTTCAAAACTTATTCTTACTTATAGATTGAGAAAAATCAAGCTTTCATGCTGTTTTCAACAGCTGTAAGAATACAATTCTGAGTTGCTAGAGATGTAATTCTAGAGATTGAATGAATTGCTGATAAATTATTATATATAAAGAAAAAGCTTTTGCAGAAGAGAAAAAAATATGAAGCCAACAAACACACTGCTAAGAAAAAACAGACCAGCTGCTGACTATTGTAATCTTCCTGAGTTTTTTGAGGGATAAAAAATTAAGGCAGTTTCATTTGAACCTGGAGGTTCTTTCAAAACCATTTATGTTGGAAAGACAGCAGGGAGGATTAGGATGATCAGGCATTCTGGTATTACAGTGAAGTAAGGCAGTAAGAGGCGTTCCTGTCTGTAGAAATCTGCTGTGAAACAGGAACTGTATGTTTTGATATTCCCACCAAAAATTCTGACTCCAATACTTTGTGTAAGTGCGATAACTCTCCTATAATGAAAACATATTTTCCAAACGAAAGGGAAGATCCAGAATTGCAGCACAGAGGTGCTGGGATATGCCCTCAGGATCTGATAATGACTGACAACAGAACATAATTTGACGTGCAGGTTGAATCAATTTACACCCAAGTTTAAATCTCATAAACCAACACCCCACGAGACAGCAGAGAGGATATTCTTTTTGATATAGGACTAATTTTCAAGTCTGTAGAAGCAAGTGTGGCAATTAAAAGCAATGGATTTGCCTCTGGATTGATGCATGAATGCATCATGATTCTATTATTAATTTGTACCTTCAGCAATGGTGCCCCAGAGTGATCCACCGGCGGCAGGAGGTCAGCCTGAACTTGTTAAGTGAAAATATAGCGGTCTTTACCTTGAAAACGTGAGCTCCTTCCTACATCTTCATCCTCCACAAGTTGAATTTACTCAGATGATGTAGCTGGGTACTCAACAATTTCAGCATCTTAGCTTCTAACCTCCTTCACTCACTAACTCAGCAGGCTCACGATGCAAGTCTTTGTGGATTAGTTGACACAGCCTGTAAAAGAAAGTTCAGAACACCAAATTACAGAAATTCTTGAGTCTAAGCAAAGCAACAATAACTTCATCATTTTGGAGCAGAGGTGAACAAATACACTGTAATGAACTATGGATTTACCTCTTTTATTCTGTCTACAGAATAGCCTTAAGGAGATTAGTCCATAAATTGATCTACTTCATTCTAGATTTTTTAATATTGTTTGAATATTTTTTTATTTGAAAATGCTTAATTTTTAATTGGTAACAAGCAGTTCTTTGGGTGTTCAATATTTAGCAATCTAGTTCTTAAGATTAGCTTAGATATAATAAATTGTGTAGCATATTTTCCTTCACCTGGCTGGATGAGACTACAGGCTCTTCCAAAACAAATATTCACATACGCAAATGGAAAAACAAATCAGATGATTAAAGTCCATTTACTTTGTGTGTCAAATGCTCATGGAGGCTAAAGACAAAGTGACATTTGATGGAAACGCCAATAAAATATTTATTTGCATATTTTTTCTCCATCCATCCATCCAACCAATTACAACGGTAGACAGGTAAAAAAGTACTGCTGATAAAATATATTTGTGAATGTAAGAAATATTCATTATACAAACACAACAAACTGAGATCTGTTAGACTGGATGGCCACTATATAAAATCAGTATGAAAACACTCATCACTCCAAAATTTCCAAAGAAGCACACAAGACATGGCATGAAAGATGGCTATTTCATCAGGGGTATAAAAAAATTAAAAAAAAAAAAATAATAAAAGGGGTTACTTGTAAGTCATTCTGTCCAAGGAATGAAGAGATGTCAAATCTATAGGAGGCAGAAGTAAGTCTCAGATCGAGACAATGCGACTGAAGGAGCTGAGGACAGATCAGATGCCGAGTTTATGCTGCTGTAACTAGAAACAGAATCCTGCCCAGCTCTTTGTGGAAGGATGCCAAGGAAATTCTTGGCATCCTGAGTTAAAGCCATAGGTGGTTAACAGGAAGATTAAGGTCAAATAAGGAGACCCTTAGTTGGCCTTGGTTCCATCAGATAAGAGAGCTCACCAGGCAAATGGCAGTCAGATTTCAAGATTTAAAGGGCTACTCTTCACCGGAGTTCAAGACTCTGTCAAGCAGAATGTTACCTCTCCAGAATAACATGAGTTTCTCCAAATACTGACATTTAATCATTCTTTATTAATGTGCCAAGCTATTGAATTAAAAGCAGTGTTCCCATCATAAATTGAGCTCTCTTTCATTCCCACTGTGCCAGGCACATATAATATATATCACAGGGGTGAAGCTCTAAAAAGGAATGTTTATTTAAGTTATATCTTCCCCATAGTTTGAGTTTGTTTGCAATCTGCAGTTCAGCAATGGGATTGAGGTTCTGAGAATATGTTGGTGGGCTGGTCAAGAGCCACCTCAGAGGAGATAAATCAGTAGTACAGATAAATGAGCTGTCTTCTACCACATATATTCTGCCTCCTCATTCTTTCGTTACAAAAAGGGAAAAAAAAAAGGCTCTAGTTCAAACTACTCACTGAAAATCTCACAAAAAAGCAAGAATCTGTATATTTCATATATATCTGCAAGTCAAATAAAAGCCTAGGCTTTCCCATCATCCTGTTAACCTGTGTAAAAACTACAGGCTTCATAGCTGAATTTGCTTCAAATGGACAGTATGACACTGTTAAGTCTCATAGCTATTTCATGAGTTAATTCTGCCCAAAAACATATCTGGGGAAAAAATGACACAGTATTAAATTACTGTCCTACATAGTGTATTCTGGCTGCCAGTCACCAAGACTTCGGAGAAGGAAATATACTATTATTATTTTCCTTTCGCAGATGCCAGAGCCCAGATTACTGGCTTATATTCAGCTGCTTTTTTGTTACTCCCATTAAGCACCTTGCCCAAGAATGCTTTGGATTACTACCAGCCTTGGGATGATAAGAACTTAGCCTCTGCTGAGGGATTTCTTTTCTCTATGTCTTGAAATCACTGAAGACAGAGCCCTTAGGAATATTCATCTCATGGGTGAGGATTCCTGTGGGCAAAGTAACACAGACAGAGTCACCTACACACCATTTATATAAATGCAATGTGCATTCCCTGCGCGAGGATGCAGCTACCTGACTTGAGCACAGAATCTTCATGGTTGAAAGAGACCTTTGAGATCATCGAGTCCAACCATATACACACACACAAAAAAAACCCCAACCCAACCCAACCCAACAATCTCGGGCACTAGACCATGCCGTGAAGAGCCACGTTTACACGTTTCTTAAATACCTCCAGGGTTGGTGACCCCACCATCTCCCTGAGCAGGCCGTTCCAGTGCTTGACCACTCTCTCAGGAAAGTAATTCTTCCTAATAGGTAATCTAAACCTTCCCTGCTGCAACGTCAGACCATTTCTTCTGGTCCTGTCATTATTCCCTTGGGAGCAGAGGCCAACACCCACCTCTCCACAACCTCCTTTCAGGTAGTTGTAGAGGGCAACGAGGTCTCCCCTCAGCCTCCTCTTCTCCAAACTAAACATGCCCAGTTCCCTCAGCCTCTCCTCGTATGACTTGTTCTCTAGACCCCTCACCAGCTTGGTGGCTTGATATTTGATCCTCTCTCACGACCATACCCTCATCCAGAAGCAGTCTGAGGTTAGTCTACACCAAGTCCTGTCCTGCCACATGCATCTAAAACATCCATCTTTTTGCCGTGTCAGACTAAGAGGCAGCTACTGATGCAACTCATTGGCCTCAAGAAGGCAGCACGGAAATTATTCTGCTCTCCAAGATGCTATAAAGGCAGCAATCATTTCCAGGTCTTCGCCTGTTGCAATGACTCATCTGTCTACTCATTCCGCCCTCTTCAACACTGCCATTCCCAGTGATTTTAAGAATCCCAACAATAATTTTAGGCAATTAAACAGGAGCCTGCTCATCTGCGCGATCCCTTCAGGCTAATAATTTTTCTGCTTGCTAACAAATCCTGCCTCCCAGATGAACCAGTGAGCAGAGGCACTGAAGTGGCTGTGCAGTTAGGAATTAAAAGCCAGCTTGCATCTTCCCAGCTTGGAGCATGGGTACAGATAGCACATGATAGTCAGCACGGACTGAGTGGCATTCTCTGCGGATAAAACATTCTTTGTATTTCCACATTTACTTTTTTCTCCAACATAATGAAGAGATCACTTCAAGAAGTTATAATACTGTCACATGTTAATGCTTCCTCTTCACAGAAGACAAAGCACAGAGCCCAACTGCTGGCACACTGCAAGGAAGCCTAGGTATTTATTTGCCAAGATAATAGCATTTTTATTATGGAATCTCTTTATCCTGGAAACTGTATTTTCTTATATCAGACTGTTGCAGGCGATAGATGTTGCCGCTGTTTCTGACAGATTGTTCTGGGGAGGGGATTTGATGGATCTGCTGATTCTACAACTTTATTAAAGCTCGCTCTGGCTGTCATGCCAGAAGGACTCCTTATCTAATGTCACTGTAATTCAAAAGAAAGTTTATCAACAGACAGAATATTTTTGTTAAAATGTTAAACGCTTTGAAAGGGAAATGAAATATTCACTGGGTAAATACAAGATCACTAGCACAGAAAGGTCATACAGAAAGGGGAAATATGGGGGGGAAGAAAAAAAAATACTGACACATGCATATATTATATTAAATATATATAAGGTTATTTACAAACAAATATCTTCTTTCAGGATAAATTTGAATAATAAGTTTGGATAGAAAGGTGGTTTTATTTCTACCTGAAACGTAGAACTGCAAAGAAGCAGACCTTCTGGAAGTAAATATTTGATCACTTCTGTAAGCATTAATACCATTTAAATATTTCCAAATGCAGAAGCAAAACACTAATTTATCCTAAGTAAAGAACATTTATAAGATTTGTCTTCTACAAATCTGTCAAGAACCATAATCAGTAAACAGATATCATATCTGAAAGCCTAGTAGAAAAAAACCCAAAAAACTTAGGCTAAAAGAATTTTTGTTATCAGTCTGGTTCTTCAAAAAAAGACATAGTGAGCAATGTAGTTTCCACATGCTTGAGTCTTTGCTTTCCAATGGAAAGGAATCTCTTTTATGATAATTGGAAAATTTCTTCCTCTGATCATTAAGTTTTGCTCTAGTCTAGCTAGGCAGTCAAAGTCCTCCAGGAAAGACCACATCCTGAGCCTGAACAAACTCTTAAACATTCTCTTTCTAAAGACAAACATACACTCCATAAACTTTTCATTGTTCTAAACATCTGTTTAGGCTCTTGAGCAGCTTTCCAGCCAAGTCCAGCAATAGGGAGGTTGACTTAGTACGTGCATCATACTTCTTGCGAGCCACAAAACATTATTTTTGTAGCCACCATGCTGTACCGTAAAGAATAAAAATAACTTATTTTGCACAGAAAAACTCACAAATAATAAAAATAACAGCTTGTATACTCCGCTGTTTTCCCAGCCTTATATATATATATCTATAAGTGAGTCTAACCATGTAGGGTCTGAAAACAGGTGGATCATCCCCTACTTTTCTTCTGAATGAGTTCCTTAGCCAATGTATTATACTCTTCGTTAGTTTTCTGGCTCAGTGGAAAAAAAAAATAATGAGGCAAACAAGAACCACAACAAAAAGACCTAATAAAATTATCATTCCAGAGTATTTTTTAGGCGAGAATGTAGGAACTTACACTGAAGACCGCTCAGCTATGTCTGAGGCTGTGTGTCAGAAGGCTCTTTCTGCCACTAAATCAAGGTGTTCACCAGCAGCCACTGGCTATCTACAGGCTACTTTTAAAGGCTCGGCAAACGGGGATGAAGAAACACAAGATTGTCATCACACACTCCTTGATTCCCTCTTCAGTAAGCCTGCAGCTTGAAAACAACCACATCATGTTACAGGGTAAGGCAGCTCCTCCTTTTTCTTTCCGCATTTTGTAAGAAAGGTACGTGAATGAGCCCTTTCTTCAAGTCTGACACGATGTCTGGATTGCTGATATACGTAATTCACAGCAGACCCTGTGTTACTGGATCATCAGTCATCAATTTCAAAGCAACTGGAACCTGGGCAATGCCCCAAAACGTACATGCCAACAGTTTGATACATCTTGCTCAAACTTCCCCTTGGCATTTCTAGGAAACTTGTTCAAACAGATCATCATAGTGTTTTCTGCACAACCTGATTTGACAGCTTCAATCTTTCTGCAAAATTCAAGAGCACTGCTCAGCTCCATGCTCCAAGCCACCAAGCCCTCTGCTTGCCAGGTTGCCCACGACCTGGACCATGAGACCTAAGGACTGAAGAAATCTAGTGATCAGTGACTTCCACAGCACAGTCGACCCCTTTTAAAGAAGACAAGACAAGGATGTCAACATGGCAAAGGAAAATGAAACATAAGGAGAACAAGCTGCACGTGTTCGACATTAAACAAGGCAATGAAAAGTGAAAACATTTTTTTTTGTTTGGTTGGTTAATAATGATTCATTGAATGACAGGTTTTACAACGACCTGAACAGATAATGTGGCTTAACAATGTATTTTATAACCATGGGATGGAAAACAATGGGACAGTAGGAAACACATGTTTGATCTAACCTTCATAAAGTTGCCAAGCAGGTCTGTTGGTCGCAATATTTCTCTTCTGAGCTTGGATGAACTCCGTATCTGACGGGGCTAGAAATTATCTTTTCTTCCAAATTCGTAACAACGGAGCCCAGGGAGATGCTGAGCCTGCCCAAGAGACTAAGAAATGAGAGACATTCGAGGACCAAATGTGAGGCTTGGCACCTTGCAGTCACATGCTGCCAAGGAATAAATCAAAGCATAAATTTAACCTAGTTAAAGATGTTATCATTTCTGTTCTGGGTATAGTACGGAGCAAAAAGAACCTCTGAGAGAACACGTACAATTCATTCAATGCTGTGCCCCACCCTTGGATTAACATTTTAGCTTTCTGTTGTTGGCAATCTCTGAGCCAGAAATTTTGGTCCTGAGAAACATAAAATGGAAGTTTAATTGCTGGAACAGAATATATTTTCTAGCCCCGAGACCACAAAGCAGACTACAGGCCAAGATACAGAACACCGGGTGCCAAACTAGTGTGTAGTTGAGTGCAGTTCCTTCATGATTGGCTTTTTTTTTAAGCTCTGCTTTTCATTTGGGAATGGGCTACTTCTGTCCCCCACACAAACGCCACCGCTCAGGTGAAACCACTGGCAGCTAAAAGGCTGATTTTCCTAGGTTTACCATATAGTCTCTGGAAATTATGTAAAGTACAGGATTTAATGTACTTTTCTGTGCACCTGGATATTATTTCCAATACTTTTGGCTGGTACATGAACTTTTCACTGTATCATGCTATAGGGCATAGTTTGTCAATTTTAAGCTCAATTATTCCAGGCCATGTGTAAGGAGTAACCTTCCTTCATGGTCTTTCAAATTAAAAAGGAATTTTAAAAAAAGTGAGTAAGTGTATGATGATTCTTCAGGGGGTTTTGTTTGGGATTTTTTTCTTGTTATACAGGGCCATAGAGAACAAATAATAAAAGCTGATTAGGTTCAGGGGCTTTACTATATAATCAGATGCCAGCTACTCTGAGTAGAGGAGGCAGAACTGGGTTGTTGATTTTTTTTTTTTTAGAGAAGACAAGTTCTGTTTTCTTTGTATATTTGAAGCATTATTCTTACAACAAACAGCAATTTCTTTTCTGAATTTGCCTGTCACTGGTACCACTTCCACGCAAACATAGGACTATCAAATATTCACCTTTTCAAAAAGTTAATACTCCTGGAGTCTTTAAATTCCACATGGAGAGAAGTCAGATGTCTGGGTCCTGATTACAATATGTAGGTAATTTTTTCCACTTTACAACCTTTTTTTCCGAGATCTCCAGGGGAACGATTTAGAGAGCTCAGCTTCACGTGCTCTGGGACAGCAATAACAGAAAACGTTTCACCTCTTTATCTTACTGATTGTCTCAGAGAGCTGAGTTCACAGTGGCATTAACTGAAATATACATTTCTTGCTCAAAATTGAGTTCTGTGAAACACTTGTCACAAAATAGTTATTTTCCCTGAAAACAGTCATTCCCTATAAATAGTTATTCTCCCTAAAAAAGACTCAAAAGTTTCATGTTTATATTCAAAAAATTTATTTTCAAAATATTTCTATTGCTTCTGAAAACATTTACTATCTGAAACATGACCTTTTTCCATCGGAAAAGGAAGTTACATGGTACTGTATGAATCATGTACCTGAAGGAATAAGCTTGTGCCCTTTTCAACGTGAGCTCTCAACCATCATAAATACAACTTTTGCTTTCTAAGCTTGCAATAGCTGCTTGACCTTTGCTAGATCTGTAAAAATTCATGCCAGTAGATTTGTTTTTTAGCAAATGCTCTAAAACAAAGAAAAGGTGGCACAAGCACCGCCAAAGACAATATGTTTCAAAACTCAAAGAGAAGTTCATATAATGTGTCCTGTGAGCATTTCTCTAATCAGAGGGTGCAGGATCTTTTCCCCTTCCTTGCACATCTGGCTGTAAATCACTTGTGCGTGATGATACATGCTCTGGCTTGGTACCATGCCATTGCATACAGTGACCACTGCCAGGACACTGTCACGCTTCAGAAAGAGGACTTTTTGTTCCCAGACGCATCCTACGGTCCCAGCAGCGCGTGATCTCCTGCGGAGAGGTCACCTCTCTCTCCACCTGTGAGTTGCAGCTGCAGATGGCAGAAGCTTTTCAGCAGCTAGCTCCCAGGGTGGACCTGACAAGGGCTGGAGAAAAGCATTTGCAGTGGGAAGCCTTCGACCTCGGCTGCCTTTCTCACTGTAAAAGAGCTTTCGACTACAGAGTTGTCCTCTTCAGAGCACAGCGCAGGAGTCATCGTTGTCTGGGCTGTCCGAGTTCACCAAATATGTCCTGGAGGGTCTTCTGGGCATGAGTAGGTGTTGTGCACAGACACAATGTCCACCCCTCATGTTTCCCTTAGCTGGGCCCAGATATCCCATTTTCCTTTTCCCTTTCCTCTCCTTTTCCCTTTCCTTTTCCCTTTCCTCTCCTCTCTTTTCTGCTCTTCTCTTTTTTTCTTCTCCTTTCTTCTTTTCTATTTTCTTCTTCTCTTTTTCTTTTCTTCTTTTCAATTTTCTTCTTTCCTTTTAATTTTCTTCTTCTTTTCTTATCCTTCCTCCGATAATTAGAAAAAAAATTAAATTCCACAAACTGTGGAAATATGGCTTTTATATTTGCTTTGTGGGAAAGGAGAAAACAACCCAGAAACAGAGTCTTTTACTTACTCTAATATGAAACCTAATGCTATTTTTCTGTATAATAGCACCTGAAAAATCTTAATTGATCATTCTTTCAGAACTTCAGTGAGGGATTTCTAAACCCATGGGAATTTCAGCTTTTGTTGATGCTATATATGACAGCCATGCTATGCAGCTGATATTAATGCATAAATAATACTAACATTTTGCAATTACATTAATGTTATTACAGAGGTGAAGGATCACCTGGTACACTGCAGTTAGCTCAGGAGATACAGCTATGATGGCGTTATTACCAAATGGCCTTACATTTGTCAGTTGTAAAGTTCACTCCAAGCCTCACATTAGCCATTTGCTTGAAAAAGAGCCAAGTGAAGATGTGTTCCATCCCTCTGGGTTCCAGAAAGCTATCAGCTGTTTCCTACAAAGAGTTCTGCTGTGTCCCAGACCGAAGGTCCATATATTCAGCATCCTTTCTCCAAGAGCTGCTGGCAGCAGATGTTTACAGGGCAGAATAAGAACAGGAAAGAACCCTTTCATGTGCTCCCTCTGTTGTAATCCCCTGTTT
>JAHREE010000077.1:3155499-3196743 GCA_033628505.1 Tringa tobata | reverse complement strand
GATAAAACATTCTTTGTATTTCCACATTTACTTTTTTCTCCAACATAATGAAGAGATCACTTCAAGAAGTTATAATACTGTCACATGTTAATGCTTCCTCTTCACAGAAGACAAAGCACAGAGCCCAACTGCTGGCACACTGCAAGGAAGCCTAGGTATTTATTTGCCAAGATAATAGCATTTTTATTATGGAATCTCTTTATCCTGGAAACTGTATTTTCTTATATCAGACTGTTGCAGGCGATAGATGTTGCCGCTGTTTCTGACAGATTGTTCTGGGGAGGGGATTTGATGGATCTGCTGATTCTACAACTTTATTAAAGCTCGCTCTGGCTGTCATGCCAGAAGGACTCCTTATCTAATGTCACTGTAATTCAAAAGAAAGTTTATCAACAGACAGAATATTTTTGTTAAAATGTTAAACGCTTTGAAAGGGAAATGAAATATTCACTGGGTAAATACAAGATCACTAGCACAGAAAGGTCATACAGAAAGGGGAAATATGGGGGGGAAGAAAAAAAAATACTGACACATGCATATATTATATTAAATATATATAAGGTTATTTACAAACAAATATCTTCTTTCAGAATAAATTTGAATAATAAGTTTGGATAGAAAGGTGGTTTTATTTCTACCTGAAACGTAGAACTGCACAGAAGCAGACCTTCTGGAAGTAAATATTTGATCACTTCTGTAAGCATTAATACCATTTAAATATTTCCAAATGCAGAAGCAAAACACTAATTTATCCTAAGTAAAAAACATTTATAAGATTTGTCTTCTACAAATCTGTCAAGAACCATAATCAGTAAACAGATATCATATCTGAAAGCCTAGTAGAAAAAAACCCAAAAAACTTAGGCTAAAAGAATTTTTGTTATCAGTCTGGTTCTTCAAAAAAAGACATAGTGAGCAATGTAGTTTCCACATGCTTGAGTCTTTGCTTTCCAATGGAAAGGAATCTCTTTTATGATAATTGGAAAATTTCTTCCTCTGATCATTAAGTTTTGCTCTAGTCTAGCTAGGCAGTCAAAGTCCTCCAGGAAAGACCACATCCTGAGCCTGAACAAACTCTTAAACATTCTCTTTCTAAAGACAAACATACACTCCATAAACTTTTCATTGTTCTAAACATCTGTTTAGGCTCATGAGCAGCTTTCCAGCCAAGTCCAGCAATAGGGAGGTTGACTTAGTACGTGCATCATACTTCTTGCAAGCCACAAAACATTATTTTTGTAGCCACCATACTGTACCGTAAAGAATAAAAATAACTTATTTCGCACAGAAAAACTCACAAATAATAAAAACAACAGCTTGTATACTCCGCTGTTTTCCCAGCCTTGTATATATATATATGTATCTATAAGTGAGTCTAACCACGTAGGGTCTGAAAACAGGTGGATCATCCCCTACTTTTCTTCTGAATGAGTTCCTTAGCCAATGTATTATACTCTTCGTTAGTTTTCTGGCTCAGTGGAAAAAAAAAATAATGAGGCAAACAAGAACCACAACAAAAAGACCTAATAAAATTATCATTCCAGAGTATTTTTTAGGCGAGAATGTAGGAACTTACACTGAAGACCGCTCAGCTATGTCTGAGGCTGTGTGTCAGAAGGCTCTTTCTGCCACTAAATCAAGGTGTTCACCAGCAGCCACTGGCTATCTACAGGCTACTTTTAAAGGCTCGGCAAACGGGGATGAAGAAACACAAGATTGTCATCACACACTCCTTGATTCCCTCTTCAGTAAGCCTGCAGCTTGAAAACAACCACATCATGTTACAGGGTAAGGCAGCTCCTCCTTTTTCTTTCCGCATTTTGTAAGAAAGGTACGTGAATGAGCCCTTTCTTCAAGTCTGACACGATGTCTGGATTGCTGATATACGTAATTCACAGCAGACCCTGTGTTACTGGATCATCAGTCATCAATTTCAAAGCAACTGGAACCTGGGCAATGCCCCAAAACGTACATGCCAACAGTTTGATACATCTTGCTCAAACTTCCCCTTGGCATTTCTAGGAAACTTGTTCAAACAGATCATCATAGTGTTTTCTGCACAACCTGATTTGACAGCTTCAATCTTTCTGCAAAATTCAAGAGCACTGCTCAGCTCCATGCTCCTAGCCACCAAGCCCTCTGCTTGCCAGGTTGTCCACGAGCTGGACCATGAGACCTAAGGACTGAAGAAATCTAGTGATCAATGACTTCCACAGCACAGTCGACCCCTTCTAAAGAAGACAAGACAAGGATGTCAACATGGCAAAGGAAAATGAAACATAAGGAGAACAAGCTGCACGTGTTCGACATTAAACAAGGCAATGAAAAGTGAAAACATTTTTTTTTGTTTGGTTGGTTAATAATGATTCATTGAATGACAGGGTTTACAACGACCTGAACAGATAATGTGGCTTAACAATGTATTTTATAACCACGGGATGGAAAACAATGGGACAGTAGGAAACACATGTTTGATCTAACCTTCATAAAGTTGCCAAGCAGGTCTGTTGGTCGCAATATTTCTCTTCTGAGCTTGGATGAACTCCGTATCTGACGGGGCTAGAAATTATCTTTTCTTCCAAATTCGTAACAACGGAGCCCAGGGAGATGCTGAGCCTGCCCAAGAGACTAAGAAATGAGAGACATTCGAGGACCAAATGTGAGGCTTGGCACCTTGCAGTCACATGCTGCCAAGGAATAAATCAAAGCATAAATTTAACCTAGTTAAAGATGTTATCATTTCTGTTCTGGGTATAGTACGGAGCAAAAAGAACCTCTGAGAGAACACGTACAATTCATTCAATGCTGTGCCCCACCCTTGGATTAACATTTTAGCTTTCTGTTGTTGGCAATCTCTGAGCCAGAAATTTTGGTCCTGAGAAACATAAAATGGAAGTTTAATTGCTGGAACAGAATATATTTTCTAGCCCCAAGACCACAAAGCAGACTACAGGCCAAGATACAGAACACCGGGTGCCAAACTAGTGTGTAGTTGAGTGCAGTTCCTTCATGATTGGCTTTTTTTTTAAGCTCTGCTTTTCATTTGGGAATGGGCTACTTCTGTCCCCCACACAAACGCCACCGCTCAGGTGAAACCACTGGCAGCTAAAAGGCTGATTTTCCTAGGTTTACCATATAGTCTCTGGAAATTATGTAAAGTACAGGATTTAATGTACTTTTCTGTGCACCTGGATATTATTTCCAATACTTTTGGCTGGTACGTGAACTTTTCACTGTATCATGCTATAGGGCAAAGTTTATCAATTTTAAGCTCAATTATTCCAGGCCATGTGTAAGGAGTAACCTTCCTTCATGGTCTTTCAAATTAAAAAGGAATTTTAAAAAAAGCGAGTAAGTGTATGATGATTCTTCAGGGGGTTTTGTTTGGGATTTTTTTCTTGTTATACAGGGCCATAGAGAACAAATAATAAAAGCTGATTAGGTTCAGGGGCTTTACTATATAATCAGATGCCAGCTACTCTGAGTAGAGGAGGCAGAACTGGGTTGTTGATTTTTTTTTTTTTAGAGAAGACAAGTTCTGTTTTCTTTGTATATTTGAAGCATTATTCTTACAACAAACAGCAATTTCTTTTCTGAATTTGCCTGTCACTGGTACCACTTCCACGCAAACATAGGACTATCAAATATTCACCTTTTCAAAAAGTTAATACTCCTGGAGTCTTTAAATTCCACATGGAGAGAAGTCAGATGTCTGGGTCCTGATTACAATATGTAGGTAATTTTTTCCACTTTACAACCTTTTTTTCCGAGATCTCCAGGGGAACGATTTAGAGAGCTCAGCTTCACGTGCTCTGGGACAGCAATAACAGAAGACGTTTCACCTCTTTATCTTACTGATTGTCTCAGAGAGCTGAGTTCACAGTGGCATTAACTGAAATATACATTTCTTGCTCAAAATTGAGTTCTGTGAAACACTTGTCACAAAATAGTTATTTTCCCTGAAAACAGTCATTCCCTATAAATAGTTATTCTCCCTAAAAAAGACTCAAAAGTTTCATGTTTATATTCAAAAAATTTATTTTCAAAATATTTCTATTGCTTCTGAAAACATTTACTATCTGAAACATGACCTTTTTCCATCGGAAAAGGAAGTTACATGGTACTGTATGAATCATGTACCTGAAGGAATAAGCTTGTGCCCTTTTCAACGTGAGCTCTCAACCATCATAAATACAACTTTTGCTTTCTAAGCTTGCAATAGCTGCTTGACCTTTGCTAGATCTGTAAAAATTCATGCCAGTAGATTTGTTTTTTAGCAAATGCTCTAAAACAAAGAAAAGGTGGCACAAGCACCGCCAAAGACAATATGTTTCAAAACTCAAAGAGATGTTCATATAATGTGTCCTGTGAGCATTTCTCTAATCAGAGGGTGCAGGATCTTTTCCCTTTCCTTGCACATCTGGTTGTAAATCACTTGTGCGTGATGATACATGCTCTGGCTTGGTACCATGCCATTGCATACAGTGACCACTGCCAGGACACTGTCACGCTTCAGAAAGAGGACTTTTTGTTCCCAGACGCATCCTACGGTCCCAGCAGCGCGTGATCTCCTGCGGAGAGGTCACCTCTCTCTCCACCTGTGAGTTGCAGCTGCAGATGGCAGAAGCTTTTCAGCAGCTAGCTCCCAGGGTGGACCTGACAAGGGCTGGAGAAAAGCATTTGCAGTGGGAAGCCTTCGACCTCGGCTGCCTTTCTCACTGTAAAAGAGCTTTCGACTACAGAGTTGTCCTCTTCAGAGCACAGCGCAGGAGTCATCGTTGTCTGGGCTGTCCGAGTTCACCAAATATGTCCTGGAGGGTCTTCTGGGCATGAGTAGGTGTTGTGCACAGACACAATGTCCACCCCTCATGTTTCCCTTAGCTGGGCCCAGATATCCCATTTTCCTTTTCCCTTTCCTCTCCTTTTCCCTTTCCTTTTCCCTTTCCTCTCCTCTCTTTTCTGCTCTTCTCTTTTTTTCTTCTCCTTTCTTCTTTTCTATTTTCTTCTTCTCTTTTTCTTTTCTTCTTTTCAATTTTCTTCTTTCCTTTTAATTTTCTTCTTCTTTTCTTATCCTTCCTCCGATAATTAGAAAAAAAATTAAATTCCACAAACTGTGGAAATATGGCTTTTATATTTGCTTTGTGGGAAAGGAGAAAACAACCCAGAAACAGAGTCTTTTACTTACTCTAATATGAAACCTAATGCTATTTTTCTGTATAATAGCACCTGAAAAATCTTAATTGATCATTCTTTCAGAACTTCAGTGAGGGATTTCTAAACCCATGGGAATTTCAGCTTTTGTTGATGCTATATATGACAGCCATGCTATGCAGCTGATATTAATGCATAAATAATACTAACATTTTGCAATTACATTAATGTTATTACAGAGGTGAAGGATCACCTGGTACACTGCAGTTAGCTCAGGAGATACAGCTATGATGGCGTTATTACCAAATGGCCTTACATTTGTCAGTTGTAAAGTTCACTCCAAGCCTCACATTAGCCATTTGCTTGAAAAAGAGCCAAGTGAAGATGTGTTCCATCCCTCTGGGTTCCAGAAAGCTATCAGCTGTTTCCTACAAAGAGTTCTGCTGTGTCCCAGACCGAAGGTCCATATATTCAGCATCCTTTCTCCAAGAGCTGCTGGCAGCAGATGTTTACAGGGCAGAATAAGAACAGGAAAGAACCCTTTCATGTGCTCCCTCTGTTGTAATCCCCTGTTTCTAGCCATCAGTGGGAGCGTCTGACATGAAGCTTGCATCTAAAGGGGAATAGCCACAAACTGACTTAATCTTCATTAATCTGTCCAGATCCTTTCCAGCTCTGTCCATGTTATTGGCCTCCAAAATGTCCCACAAGGATTCCTGCAATTTAATACGCATCATAAAGATTTCCTTTGGTTTGCTTTAAACCTGCTGCAGGGCAGTTTCATTGAGGCCCGCTCGGTCTCCCCATACTGAAAAATGATGACTGATCACTCCCTGCTCACGTTTCTTCACATCATTCATGATTTAACAGGCCTGCAACATACCCCTCCCCAGCTTTGCTTGCTGTAGTTTATGAAAGTCTAATTTCCTTTGCTTTTGTATGCTTGTTCTTATATGCTAGCTGATTCCTACACTTTGTTTTTTATCAGGTTGCAGAAGACTGCTGCAAAAAAATTCAATCCAAAGAAGGTGAAGAGAACAATTTCAGTGTTGGAATGACTCTTGCAAAATCTGTGATGTTATCCATTCCAAAACTGCATCAGAGTTTATTCCAGCACCTCCCATCAATTCTCTGGGAACTTAAAACCCCTCCCTTTGCAACAAGAGTTTGGGGTAGAGAGAGAAGAGTTGTTGCATGGGACACCCTAGAAGGTCTGCAGCATGGAGAGAAGAATTTCCATGCCCAGGCTCTCTTCCTTCACTCCTAAAAAGTCCTAACTGTCCTGTAGCTAATTCTATCTCCTGATTTAGAAGCAGCATTATGACCCTGAGAGAAACAGGGACCTAGATACTCACAGGCAGAATTATTAATAATAGTGGTAACTCTTATGGCTTGTTGTATAAAAGATAAGCACAGGGAAAGCACAATAACCAGAAATACATGCCGGGAACATGTCACAGATTTTCTTTTCTCAAAGTGCATTTTCCACTGTGTGTCTGAATGAATGAAGTCTTGTACACCTGACTTGGCAAATTGTTTCAGCATTTTACATGGCAGAACAAAGCAACGCAAATTTTTCTCCTAATGATTCAGCTAAATCACCCTCTCTTAATCCCTGCCTGATGCTCCTAGGTATGTTAAGGGCAAGGATACACCAACCCTGTTAGCCTTTTCAGGATTCCAACATCTCATACTTTGTTCCCTGTGGTCAAACTTGCAAATCTTTACATATTTTGCTGTCTTTGAGCTTCTTTAAAAGCACTCCTCACCACACCCCTTCCACACCACTTACTTTTCTTGCTACTCAGTGATGCAGTTCCTTAGCTCCCGGACAGAAAAAGCTGAAGTCAGCACATCAGGACATCGCTTCCTGCTTGAGTAATGCGGCACTGGCCGGCCAATATCATCTTGGCTCGTTAGGAGCTGGACTAGACTGCAAAGTCACACCTACTGCTGCTTCATCTATTTTGGGAGTGCTGTTTTCTGTATTTCCTCCTCGCTCTAAATCTGTATTTCAGTTAATTTTTCCCCCAGGAGTGCTAGAACTGTATTAAACAAAACTGAATGTCTTCTATTATTTACCATTAATCCTTTCACTTTCAAGATGAAATCAAATGGAATGTATGGTTTTCTCATTGGACTAGATGATCTTAAAAGTCCCTTCCAACCTAGATGATTCTATGACATAAAATAGTTAAGTATTATACCAAAGGAAGTACCTGAAGTTCTATATTTTATTTCAAAGAGGCAGAAAAATCTTAACTATATTAATAAACCTAATTGGTGTTGCCCATATATGAGCCTCGGTGGGGATGGGGGGTAGAATAATATCAATAAACGGTCATAGAGAAGTTAAAATTGTCAGGGTCAAATATGTCTAAAATCATGGTCTGTATCATATCCACTTTCCACCTAATAAATAAAATTTATTCCACCTATTGCGTTCCTTTGATTTTTATATCTGCTGCCCTCTAATTCCTGGGGAGGGGGGAATATCACCCTCCACAGTTAAAGCTTGGTCAATAAAAAATACATGGCTGTATACAGAGGAGAATAAAGGCATTCCCCACCACCACCAGACAGCCATCAAAGAGAGACATATGGCCAAGTTCATGTCCTACAGCCCAGATCATCCAGCCTTTTTCCCCTCTATGTAACTCCCTGGTGAAAGCACCGTGGTATAAATTACTGCTTAGGTTTTCTACAGGACACCAAGACTTCAAGAAAGGTTTCTGTAACAAGACAGCAGTGACCCGTTGTGTCATGAACTTGCTGGTTTCTTCATTACCACAAGAGAGAGACAAGCACCAGACAGAGATTTCTGATCCAAAGGGCGGCAAGTACGGTGAAGAAAGTGAAACAGCTACTGTAAGAAACAGCATTTGAGAGGGTCAGTGAAATCTGCACAAATCCGTGAAAAGAGTAAGAAGTAGCTAAATCTTAGTAGAATAAACAAAGGGAGCGTGGGGGGAGGACCAAACCCAGACCTGACGTTGTACGGCTGACAGTTCTAGTGTCCCTGCTTTGCACCACTGGAAGAAAAACGGAGTCAGTGGTGGAGGCTCCAGGAAGCATGTGGGACTTGACCACAGCATCAAGCATTTTAAAAAAAGGGGAGAAGTTGTTGTATCAAAAAGAAGATTTTGTATCAAAAATGTAGAATCACCAGTCTTGCAAAAACTTCTTAGGGTCACGGAAATGTCACATCACACTCAACATGAGACTGGACTAGAAATTAGTTACATTTCCAGGACAGTATCTTCTGCCACAGATCTTCTAAGAAATGTTCATGTGTAAATAAAACAGTCTTTTTACTAGCTCACTTAGTTTTTCACCCTGCTTACAAAACAGAATCATAAAAAAAACCACAGGGAGACCCGGGATGTTTTTCCCTCTTTATCCTTACATATTTGCCATAAATAATGAAGTGGCTGATCGTGACAACCCCCATCTCGGTATCAATAAACCGAGGAACTGGCAATGTTACGTTCAAGTAGCAGGATGCACCACATTTATATGCAAACATATGTGAGGAAGGACATTATCTCAGAGGGAAAAGTTTACAAATATAGTCTGCTCACCACAGCTGAAAGAGTTTGGACCGAGATGAGAGTGAAAATAGTGAAAAAAACAACTGTCATAAGGAACTGTTATGCATCTCCAGGGCAGGATTAGAAGGCAGAACAGGAAGCATTTATGCATGAAAAAGGGAGACTTGTAAAAAAGCCCAGACATTGATCATGGAGATTTCAATTATGCTGACATTTACTGGAACACAAGTGACAAGTAAAAGCATGTTCTCAAACCACTCAAGGCTCCTGCCATATGGAGCGTTCTGCAAAGTCAAACCAAATGGCAGTTTCTCAGCCAAGCTGAATTCTAGGCTCTGTTTGCAAGGTGACCAGCAAAAGTGTCCAAGCTGGCTCCAGGTGAATGAATTCAGCCACTGGAAACACTACAGGCTGCATCCGACTGAGTTTATTATCTATCAGCTTCAGCAGCACCTCCATTTTCAGTACTTTTCAGAGGTTTTCTTGCAATAGGTGCCCCAAGTTGGGCGTATTTCACAGCACTGTAAATAAGCAGAATGAGTAAAACAAGAGAAAAAGCAAGAAGGACACTTCAAAATTTCCAGTTAACTAGCTATACAGGAACTTCAAAATCCCTCAGATAATGAAGAGAGGCTGACTAGTTGAAAAAGTGTCACTGAAATTATATCATTCACTTATCCTTGCCAAATCCATCATGAATATCCTCTACTAGAGAAGACTCAAAATGACTTCTAAGAAAAAAATAAAAATAAAAAAAAACAAACGTAAATGTTCCCAGAGAGCAGCACTGAACAGGTTGTTCAAAGAGAGTAGTCATTGGACTTACTTCTGTAAGAACTTTCTACCTAGCTTGGTCCTGAGAACCTCAAGAGAAATTTTGCACCTCTTTCACCAGCGATCTTTACTGCTTTATTCAATGAGTCATTCTCCCTTAAAGGTCAAAGTATAGGTTGGCAAAGGAGGTGGTATCAAAACAGACCTACAGCTACGCTTACCTAACGCTCTGTATTTTATTGCAATGATGTTCCTCAGCCTTCTAAGCACTCAAGACCAAAAACTTGGAACTGGGGCCATAAAAGGGAACATTGATTCTTTTCGTTTTTCAGGTTTGTACCTGCATATTTAGAAGGAAGCAAAGAAACCTTTTTTTTCCTTCACTAGGGTGTTTGCATAGGACTAATTTGTACCAATAATTATATTTAAATAATTAAAATATTTATCAAGTGGAAAGCAAACCTCACCTTAAAAAGACCTGTATGGTTGTACCAAGGAGAAAAAACAAAAGAAAAAAGTGGTTTGCTTTTATGTAAATACCAGTTCTGCCCTTGGGGCAAAAGGAAGAGGCTGACAGGTGCTGCAGAGCAAGAAGAGCAGCTGGGACAGCGTATTTCCCTCGTGCAATCTGGTTCCTAGGCAGAGAGAGGAAGGATGAGTGCGTAGGCAAGAGTGTCCTTACTCCAGAACAACTCTGTTTACCTGGATAGTGACAAAGAGGTTAATTTTACCACTTACAAAAACTAAGAGAAGTTTACAGTTTTTCCAACAGTGCAAAGAGGGTCACTGAGAGGTTCAAGTAGGGAACACTAAGTATAGATGGTACTGAGATCCTTTGTTAATGGCAATAATATAAATAATTTAACTAAGGCTGTGCATTTCATCTCATCAGAGAAATACCACTTGATCTTTTCTAAACTTTTGAGAGTGCCAAAAATCTCATCGTTAAATATCTCTGGCTAATTTATTTCAGAAATATAGAACTGACAGACAAATATTTATATATATGCAGACACACATATGTACGTGCACACCAAAACTCATGAATAACAAAAACATAATTCAGACCTGAAGGAATGTAGATAAATACAGATCAATGTGCTAAGAAAAAGCTTTTGATAAAAGTAGGCTATTGCTACAAGAGTACTGATCAAACCAGGCAAGAGGATAAATTACTCATCAAGCTCATGTTTGTAAGGTAAGAAAAGTAGTATCATTACAAGACAGATACGGAAAAAAAAAAAAGTGATCAAAAAGATTCATTAAAGGACTGAGAAGCAAATTCAGAGTTACTGATATTCATACATAGCAAGCCCTGGAACAGAGGAGAAAATTCCAGAAAAATGGAAAACTATAATTCATCTGTAAAAGGGGCATCACAAAACTCAAGGTCACCTGGCATCAACCCCAGGAATAGTGATGGAACAGATTACATAGGATCGTTTTAACAACAAACTAAAGCAAAACAACTAGCAGGTTTGAAAGATAATCAGTACCAGTCATTATATTTTTATGGAAAAATTTCCACACAACCCCCCCCCCCGATTTCAATTTTTGTGGAAAAAAACCTACTTGCTTGATGGTAAAGACCAATTGGGCTTTTTTACATTTAGTTTTGATAAAATATGAGTCATTTGCCTTAACAGTATTAACAGAAACACCTCATCAGTGATATAGATTAACAAATAACTAAATTATGTATCAGAAAAAAAGTCTTCATTGATTAGGGAAGGAAACATAGTGACATTTCTCCAGGGAGCTTATCATTCAATGTTATCAGCAAAAATTTGATAGTACAGACTACATACTGTTGATAAAATCTGCTGGTGGGATAAAAAGACTGATGAAATATTAGGTGATGGGAAGCTCTGAGTGGTCATGTAAAACACTTGGGACTTTCATCCAGAGAAACACAATTCTATCTCACGGAGTCATTGAACTCGTATTGGAGGACGTGTCTGGACATCATCTACTCCAGCTCCCTGTCCAAAGCCCAGCAATCTCTTACACACAGTCAGGTCAGCTGCTGTTTTTTCTGTCCAGTCCATCCCCTCCAAGGACACAACCGGTTCCAGTGCTGCATAACCCTCCGAATAAAAGAGTGCTTCATAGTGTCATGGCCAGAAAACCTCCCAAAATGAAGGTTTATACCATCTTTACCATCTTTATACCATCTTTACCATCTTTATACCATCTACCATCAGTGAAAAGAGCTTGGATCCGTCATCTTTGTAACTTCCTGCAAGTATCTATAGGCAGCTGTCGGACTGCACTTTAGCTTCCTCCTGCCTGGTTCAGTAATCCCACATTTTTAAAATACATGCTGTACACGTACTATATGTTTCTGCTACATATACTATAGTGGGGCATTTTTTAAATATCAGAGAATGCAATAAAGATCCACAGAGATGACTGGGAAGGGGAGAAAATTCCTTGAAGTCAGAGTTGTAATGTTTCGTTTATTTCAAAGATGATGTAGAGAGTTCTGTAATTACAGTACACATGCACCTTCAGAAAGGGAAGACTAGCGGGACTAACTCTAATTTTCCATGGAAGGTGTAACAAGACCAACTGGATGAAAGCTTTTTGGAATAACATTATTTAATCAAGTTCATGACACCTGGCTCAATATATTAGTAACTGTATTAAATATAAAGAACCCACAGATCAGGGAAGATGATAGAATAGTTCCTTTTGCCCTTTTACTCTATGAATCTTAAATTTTATGGTGGTACCAAAATTACCCTGAGAATGTTAAATATAATACAGCCAGTAAATCTATATGAGAACATCAAGTATAAATCTTATGATACTTCTTTCAGAATATCCGACCTACAGAACAGAAAGCCAAATGAAGTGTAAAATAGAGGACCTTTCCCCTATAATAAATTAAAAGCAAGTCATTTTTCACGTGGCAAGGCACTAACTTTGTAACCAAAGTACTGAAGAATTTAAAGTAATACATTAAAAAAAAAAAAGACTTATACCTTCAATGTGCAGCTATAGACAAAATAATGCTTTGTTGCATTAGAGAAGCAATAAAAAAAAATAAGTCACGAAGTTGTTTATGTAATAAGGATTAGGATTCAGTATCAATATATTCCAGTGGTCAAGTAGATACTTACCTACATTAAAGCACAGAAAACTCTTAAAATTTTAATTAACCCCTATTTGAACAACAGATCACACACAGAGTTTTCAAAGGATAAACACAAAAAGAAGTCATTTTGTTAGCAATGAGATAACAAAGCAGGTTTCTATGGAGCAATAACACTCTACTGCCTTAATTCTTTGATAGGGCTTGAGACATTTCCCAAGGCAAAAAGTATTAGTGATTGGTGAATCAGTCTCAGCAAATATCTTTCCTAATCAGAATGACAAATATACAATGAAGTTTAATGTTTCAGGTTTTTCCTGCTCTTTTCAGGTGATCTCAGGTTTTCAAGGTGCTAATAAGATCTCAAAGGAGACCAATACAAACTCCCCAGAAATGGTCTGTTAAAGAAATACTGACAAAGGGGTAGATATCCCAAAATATTTTTTCCTTATACCAGACTGGGCTCAGTTGCACAACCAGTGTTTATGTAGGTTTTTGGGTAGGATGCCAAACAGGGGACAACACTAAAGGACATAGAAAAGTGAAGAGTCTTGCTGGAACTTGATTCCTGAGGGGAGGGTTGGAGGGAGTATTAAAAAGGGGCAAGAGAAGCAGGAGCTGAAGACATTGAGGTTAAATCACAACGTATAAAGGTGTAAGAAATAGGGTTTCACTAACTCTGCTTTTCAAAGAACTCCTTGTTTTCCTGAAAGTGCCCACTGTCACCCCAATGCCAGGTTTGCTTTTGAACTGCAAGTTTCAAATGGTCCCGTTCTTGCTTGGCAGAGCTGCCAGGCAGGGATAAAGGGGAAAGACTTGGAGAGAAGGACAGGCACATCTCTGTCCCCTCACATTCACAAAGAAACAGAGGACTATAGCTAGATTAGAGAACAGTGGAAGGGGCCATGTTGGGACCCCTTTGGTCCCACACAGGGCTGTGGGAATGATGCAGGGGACAGTAAGACGCCCACCCATTTAGAACCTTTTAAAGCCCTCCACGCTTCTTTTAGACCAAAGATCTGATTTACATAAGCAGCACAGTCCTCATTCAAAGAGCATGAGGGAAATTTGAGCCAAACTGTTTTGTTTTCCTCCTTGCCTTGTGCCACTGAAATTTCCCTTGCAATAAATTACCATAGATAAACAAAAAGTGTCTTAAAAGTTAGCATCTGATTGCCCTCAAACTAAACTCATGCTTTTGCCCCAGAGGGCTCAGTCCAGCAGCAAGAAAATACTATTATAGTTTTACTAGAAGAATTACTAGAAAGATGACACAAATTTAGAATCGATTCCCTAATGGCACAAGGATTGATAGATAATTGTATAGTGAAATTCAGTGAAAACAATCAGTAAGTGCATTCTCCGTGTTCATTTTCCCAGCATATTATTTACTTTGCTTTAGCTCATACTAAACCCACAGATCCAGGTGGTGAAAATTGGCAGCGCTCCACTGCAAAATGTTTCTTTGCTTCTTGTGACTTAAACACTAAATAAATTAGAAAGAAACAACAACATTCAACACCATGAGTGGGGTACAGATGACACCACTTCCAGCAGATTTAACATAGTCATGGCTGTACTGGAGCAAAGTTTGAGTAAGTGAAATGTGCCACTGGACTCCAATCAAAAAAGCACAGGTGTCTGGTGGCTAAATGATCCCATCTGACCTCCAGCTGCCAATAAAGACCTGCCCAGATCTGCTGTAGGTCTCTTTCTCTCTTACCTGCCATTCCTATGCAGGTATCTCAGGTACCTTTGGCACCCAGGGCACAACAAGATACCTGGTGGGTAGGGAGGTGAAAGAAGACCGGTTGTAACAATTAGGGGACAGAAACAGCATTATTCCCCTATTCAGTGGAATAGGAAAATGAATATATTGCAGAAGACAGAAGAACCTTCTTCCTTCATTATACTCAGGTAGCTGCAGAAATTACCTAATTTTTTCCATTAAGTGTAAAATAAAGATCTGAATTTCCTATCCTGGTCTTCTACGAAATGTCACTCTCCATTGTCTAAGAGCATCTATAAGATATCTGAGCAAGACTTTCCTATATTAAGATGTAACTACGTTTTTAAATATCATCTTCTTCCATTCAGTATGTGGTTACCGAATACCCCATAATTTATACTTTCTTTTGCAGTACAGTTATGGGCTGGAATTCCCCTTCACTACAGAAAACTATCACTATGTTCTCGTGTCACTGTTTTACAGCTCACACCTAGTTTACATTTCTTACACCCAAGAAAAGCCTGTGATCCTTCTTCTCTCTCCCCTCCTGAAGTCCCTGCTCCCCAATAAGGAGCCCCAGAGCTTGCTAAAACTGATATATTTTAGCTCAAAACCCAGTCATTGCACCCAGGGACTGGGCAGCAACAAGATCCTATGTAAGAAATCTCCTTTTATGCCCTCCTGTCCCTTTCCCCAACCTGGCTTTGATCCTTCACTCACAGAATTGGCTTGTAGTTATACTTTTCAAGAAACCGTAAGATGATTCCAAGTGTGTTCCTAAAAACACCTCTCCACAGTTACACATTCCTGATTTCAAATTTCACGTAGCATTACAGGTAACACCACGGCCGAGGTGTTGGTGTCCTCGGGGTCTGAGATCAGAGCTCAGTAAGGAATTTGTTCCCATGCATTCTTCTAGGGCATTGTCATCCTCTCTTTCTTCACAAATAGACATAACACCTTCGTCATTCACCAGCCACTTCAAATATACCACTACGGCAACACACAACCATGTGTTTTGTTTTGTTTCTTTTTGCCTCTCAAATATTTTTATCTTGCTAATTTATTCCCCTTTGCACATAGAGCCTCAGTCATTTCCCTCTTAAAGGCCAGAGTGACTCAGATCTTTGATAACACTGCAGCATTTCCCACCCACACTGTGGTGAGTTCACACTTTGATTATTTTCATAAAGTCTATTTATAAGCCAGTGTTTGCTGAAGTTTGTAATAAGACAGAGTGAGTACTCCATCACAAGCCTGGGTAATATTTAAAGCTTTCTAGTGTCTGATTAGAAACTTTCTACTAATCTGATTTCACAGATAATTGACAAATATTATCTGTGAAAATATATGGAGAAAAATAGCTAATTCATGCGGAATACATCCACGCTTTGTGAAATTCTACCTTGGTTTTGAATTGGGTGTAAAAAGAGATTTTTGAGTTGGTATATGACAGCATCTTCTGAAAAATGCCAAATCCTATTAACGTGGATGATTTTGCCCTTTCTTTCTTCAGTTTTTTACTTCTACAATTACCTGTGAACTCTTTCTGTAGTTTATCTTTTCTGTCATCTCTTCTTGTTTATTTGAAGCATGGTTTCAAAACAAACAAAGTGACAAGGGGAAGTAGCTCTCCTTAGATAAAAAGGGATGAAGGTGAAGGGACTATTTTCTAAACTCTGTTGGCTACAGACTAATTCAGAGTCCAACAATTTTGAAGGAAACTTCAGTATTTTCTGCACTAAGCAGAGTCCCTTTGACATAAGAACTAAAACAACAAGAAAATATTGCATAAATTCAGATATGCAGCTTGAACATGTAGGCTGGATTAGGACCCAACACCTTCTCTTTTAAGCAAACTATTCCATATTTACATATTTGTGAAGTGAATAAAAGTTAACTAGAATATGCAGAATATTTTCTCTATTTGTACAAACCAATCTTAAGTTTCTTTGCACAAAAGGAAAACAAATATGTATTTACTACTTTTGAAAGGATTTTTGTTCTTTCTTGGCCTAAGAATATATCTCTCTTTCAAGAAAGCCTTCTAAATGTAAGGATTCACCAAATGTTTACTTTTCCAGCTTGGTTTTCCCAATATTGCTCAGACTTGCCACCAGCATTCTTTGATTTCTCCAAATTCTCAAGCTAGAGAAAACACCGGTGCCTGTTTAATTTTCGATTAAACATCTTCAGACTCAGATAAAATTGTGGGCTTGGGATTTGTTTTGCAGAGTTTTAAATAGCTAAGGAACTGTCTGCTGGCAAAATGCAATATAAGCATTCCTGCTATCAGTAAATTATCTTGTATAAAATACCCAGTGAGTTCTCATGGATGGGCTTTGCTGTATGACTTTGCACGAAGCATCAGAACCTCCCTGTTCTTCCAGAAGAGTCTGACCTGAGCTCATTGACGTACACAATGTAGTTAAAGATATGAGAAAATGATCTTTAACGTCTCTTCCAAATCTAATCATTCTATGATTCTAAAATATATGATGTTTCTAAAGAGTGGAATGAAAAAATAAAAGCAGAAATGTAATGTTAACAGTTGGCTGATTAAATGGACAAAATGTACTTTAATAAAGTGCATCGGGCTTAAGAAAAATAAGCCGTCAGTTAATTCTGTTCAGTCTTCATACTTAAAGCCATCTACTGCACATGCTTTAAAAATAATCCACTTGCACAGGATACAGAGCTATTTGAATGCAAATACTATTATTACTGGGATCCAAAACAAGAGGATCAGGCTCAAAACTTTTCTGCTGTGCTGTGACCAAAAGCCTATATTTTTTTGCCTGTCTCAATGCAGCATAAAAGCATTCGCAGTGTTTGACCAGCACAATCTCCAGATTTCAATTTTGTAGAAATATGCAAAGAGTTTTTTCTTTTTTATTGAGGGGGGTTTTGTTGTTTTGGTTTTATACATTTTCAGGGCTTCAATTTTAATTAGTTTTATTTACTATGTCTTTGTTACTTTGGCATTCCTTATCACTCTATTTCAATTGTTTTAGTACAGGAATTGGAGTGAGTTTTTTTTCAATGTTTTTAATGTTGTTGTTTTCTGTCTTTGATCTATTCATAAATTTAAAATGCTCCATAGAAGAGGTTTTCTGAAAATCTTTGGAAAAGTTGTTCTTACAGAACGGTTTATCACAATTAAAGAATTTTATCACAACAGTAACAAAACCATACAAAGAATTCATCCATTATCCATCGGCGGGCAACTGGCCCACAGGAAAAGCATTAGTACAGATTGTGGCCTGATTCCCAAGAAGGAATCAAGATGCTTTATGCCTGTATCCAATTTGGACAACCACCACAGAGGCAGCAGTGTCAGCCAAAGATGAGAGTCCACAATCTGTAAGTGATAGATTTCATCATCACCTGAAGCAATAATTTGTGTCCAGGTACCACAATAAATTCAATAGATTCGATTTCTCCAAGTTCCTTCTTATCTTACAGCTCACACACAAGAACATGATGTGCAGCTGAGGACTTGGCATTCACCAGAGAAGAAAAGAAGGTTTCCAGCTGGATCCATGAAACGCTTCCTTTCATCAAGGAGCACAGCATGGTTAATGTCAAAAGAAGCATTCAAACGGACTAGCAGAGACCTGACTTCCCCTTGAAACAAATATGGGAAGAGCATCCAGTCCACAACAATACCCAGCTACCCCGTAACACCTCTGCTTAACAAATCTGTGTCATAAAATATGAAGGTGAGGGGAAAGAAAAACTACCAATAGTTTTGCAAGGAGAAAAAGAAACCAACAAAAAAACCTCAAAAACCGAAAGCCAAAACAAAATTATACTCCCAAGTCTCCACAGATCTTACCAATAAAAGACCAGTTAAACCTCTTTTTTTTTTTTCCCCCCCCTGAAAATGAAGTTTTATTATGGGATCAAACACATCCCAGAAAAACACAGTTAAAATGGCCCATCTTCAGCTGCACGAAACTAATAAAACTTTTTGAAGATGAACCCTAATCTACAAGGGAAGCTTTTGAAGAAGACAGGCAGCAACTTCGTAAGTAAAAACAACTGGTCAAGCATCAGAGCCCCGGTTAAACCCAACCATTTAAATGGTAAGAAAGCTCCAGAGGAGGGAGAGCCAGCCAAACTCTGCACCAATGTACGTGCTTCAGCTGAGCATCCACCGCGGTCTGCGGGCAGGACACACACAGAGGGGAAACTAAAGGAGTGGAGGGGAAACCTGGTCACCCACCACACATTGGAAAGCCCTCTTAGGACTGACCTATCACATTGTATTGAGAGGACTGTGCTTGCTGGGGACATCAGTAGGGAGACTGTGCTGTAGAGACGGCTGTAAAATCTTTTTTTTCTCATAACACTGGAAAAAGTCGAGATCGGGTGGGGGACAGGGAGATAAATGGTACAAATAACTAAAAGAGTTGGCTCGCATCCTTCTGAACTCTTGCCATAAACAATGTCTGGGAATGGCCAGAGGCTCCTGCAGGAGAGGAGCTGTGCTTGTTCCAATGGCAGAAAACTGGAATTTCCAGCACGAGCTCTGTGTGAATTACAACAAGGTCAAGCTGTCCAAACCTGCGCTTTCCTGAAGACCCAGAGAGAGCAGAACTGAAATGCCCACATATCATTTCATCATTATTATTGTCCCAAATCTTCAGCGAACGTCAGAGAAAACTGACTCAGCAGATCTGACAGCTGGTCTCAGAATCAGCTGGGAAAGAGCACTGGGTGGTGGAAAGATAACGTTGTTTTTAAGATTTATCACACCAAAGCAACACATTTTGTTCTCCGTTGTTCGGTGTAGCTCACTGCGTGTCCTGTCACCTTGCAGAATCAGTAGTAACACCAGAGTGACACATTAATTTACTTTAAACTATGGGACTTGAAAATAACAGGTGACACACTAGTTTACTTTAAAATATTGGATTTGAAAAATACCAGGAATACAAGAACAGCTTAAATACTGTTCTTTCAGAATCTTCAGTGAGTGTCCCCAATAATAACCATTCAGATGTTGGGAGAATTGTTTTTGTAAAAACATTCTGCGTTCTCTTTGTTAAAATTACATCAAAGTGATATAAATAATGTCTCCTCATTTCATGAAAACAAAGGATATGCTTGAAACTCCAGATACGCACCAGGGACACTGAGAACACTAATAGCATTTGGATTTTATAATGACGAATTAACAAATAAACAGGAAACCATCGTTTTGAAAGTCTCATGAGGCAGATAAGGAATGAGAGAGTTCTGGCCCAAGATATGTCACTTCACATATTTCTATGCATACCTAATAAATACACTTTACCTAAACACATATATGTTTGAGCACACACATATGTAAAAAGGCTCAGAGAAACAGTTTCCAGATTAGCTTAAATAACAAATACAAACAATTTTAATTGAATACAGTACTGGAGTAGCACAGTTAAGATTTCAAAATTTAAAAACTGTCCAAATAATTTTGCACAGGAAACCTTACATTTTTCTTCCCTCTCTTACATGCCAAGACAATGTTTCATTCAAGTATCATACACTTATTTCCCCCCCGAGACTCTCTGTCTATTTAATGCACAGGATGGACTGTTCTCAATGAAAAAACACTTAATGAAAATAGATCAAAATGCTTAAATGTTTAAATATGTAGACCCATGGCTAATTTATATGGTATTATAGAAAGTCTGTTCTGAAGACAGAATATGTTTTATAGGGGTTTATTTCCATGGAGTTCACCCATATAATATGTATTTCACAATAAACAGCTATAAGTAAAACAACAGAAAAATCCCATGTAACAGATGAATAATTAGCCAAATAGAAGTGTGGATTACAGCTCACAACCAAGTCACAACAGCCATCTTCTCTCCTTCAGCATTCCCCCGGGCCACAAAGGAGGAAGGGATGCTGCAGGGAGCAGCTGCCTTTATGACACAGCCCCGATTCACCCTCTGAGCACTGGGCACCCTTGGAAAAAGTGATTAGTGCTCCTGCAGTTCAGAGCTGCTTAATTGTGTGCACACACACACTCCCCCCCTCCTCCAGAAACTGTATGATGGCTGCATTCAGTGCTAAGGCTTTTATCCATCTTATTTCCAAGTTCCTCAGTCTCCTCCTGCCCTGCTGCCTCCTTGATCCCTGCAACACTGACACCCATCTTTTCATTCACAGATGGCTCCTTTGCCCCCCCAACAGCCCAGTCTTCTCCTCATCTTTTCTATCCACATGTCCTTCAATCAAGAGTTTTGGGTCCCACACCCAACTTCACAGCAGCTCCTGGCCATGGTGAGGACCAATGAGTTGGGACTGGATGAGAGCCAATGAGAGGTTGGGACTGGATGATCTTTAAGGTCCCCTCCAACTTAAGCCATTCTATGATTCTCTGAATCCTTTCTCATGCCCTCCTGCTCCCACCCAGCCTGCAACTGCTTTTTTAGTGCATCAGTGGGGAGGCAGCAGAGTCATCCCTCTGTGACCCCAAGGGCTTGCTGATTTATGTGTGAGGCTTCCACATGCACTGTGAAAGCTGCTTCTACCTTTCTCAACCGCAACAGAATGAAAAGCTCCATAAGGGTCTTGCTCAACTTCATCTGTAGAACCTCTCCAAGAAAACAAAAACAGATTGCACCAAAGGAAGTGAGTCCCTCCTTCACCTCATCATTTAGACCACTCAGCATCTTCTTTTTGATTGCAATACAGGCGCTTCACTGTAAACACAGTTAAGAGAGAAAGGGAAACAACAACAAAAAAAGCAGAACTAGCTGTTATCCACATCCATGCACAGAGGAGAACCGTCCAGGGCAGAGCAAACAAAGAAGCTGCAGCTCCTTGGGCTTTCTCATACAGACAACTCTGCACAAACACGCCACAAAGGTAAGACTTCTCAAACCAGGATTAAACAGAATTAAATTATTTACTTTCACTTACAGCACTGTGTTTACACCTTGTAGTTTCTGTATCAATAATAATGCTCATCTACATCACTGTGGGTCCAAGACACAGCCAGCCTCCCTGTCTTCAGAGGATCATTTTGTTGGCAAAAACAGAGAATGAGAAGGGGGACCCGTGACCATAGAACCATAGGATCGTGCAGGTTGGAAAAGACCCGTGAGATCATAGAGTCCAACAATCAACTCTACTCTACAAAGTTCTCCCCTACACCATATCCCCCAACACCACATCTAAACAACTCTTAAACAATCTTCCCCTTTGAAACATATTGGCCAGGGAGGGTCAGAAAAAAAAAAAAACAACAGGAAAAGGGCCATCTGAATGAGCCTGACTGAGGAAACCTTAGTAATTGACATTCTCCACATGGAAAAAAAAAATCCCCAAGCCTATAGACACACATACATACATACATAGATATTTAATATAAAATATTTATATTAACACTCCAATATTTTTAAAAGGCATATGCATGCACACATTCATTCGTAAGTTTTATGTACATATATACACACAGTGAAAATTTCAGTGATTACTACTGTTATTTTGGATATCTTGTTACTATCACGCATTACATATGGTATCATAATTTACCTTAAAATTAAACTTAGAAACAAATTCCTGTACCTGAATCCATTCCAACATCACAATACTTCTCAACTACTTTTAGAAATCATTATTGAAGAGATCATACTCATAGTGTGAGCATACATTTTTATCATTAAAGAAAGGACTTCCTACTGAGAGGATTAAAACATTTTTATGCCAGGAATCCTTCCAGTAAAAAAAATTGTGAGCAAGGAGTTGCTAATTTTTTATTCAGTAATTCAAGAATAATGTTTTCAATAGCTTGCCAGTGGATAAGAAATTTATTAATATATTCTAAATCCCAGGAAAAAAAACAGTAACAAGATCACACAGGAAGAGTCAAACATCCACAATCCATCACCCCAGAAGAAAGCAGAGGATCGTCAGACGGCTGATCACAAATCAAACACCCAGTACTGATGTTTCAGAAAGGGACATGCTACCCATTGAGTTCAGGGCCGGGGTTCCTGAGCTGTAAAACGTTTCTCATTTTCAGCTAAGAACGAGCTTAAGTGGCATATGGGAATCGAAAACAAAGAAGACATGCTACTTTGTTTCAATAAAATCATCATCTGCTTGCCAGCTACAAACCAGAAATCCTGCAACATTTACAGGAGTTGCATTGGAGCAGGCTGGTTTTTTTCCTCTACAATGAGGAAGCACAGAATCATAGAATAGTTCAGGTTGGAAGGGATCATCAGTTCCAACCCCCAGCCATGGGCAGGGACACCTCCCACTAGACCAAGTTGCTCAAAGTTCCATCCAGCCTGGCCTTGAACACTTCCAAGTATAACCTGGAAGCCACAGGCTCCCACAGGTTTGGCTCTGTTTCCAATTCCATCTTCAAACTACAGATAACTAAAGGTCAAATTGCACTCTTGATTGGATTGCCATAGGTTAAAAGCTTTACATACCACTTTTTTATTATTGTTAATATGTTTAACCAGTTCTTTTTTCTGGTAGAAAACAGCAGTTGAAAGATTTCCTCTGAAACATCTTTTGACATCTAAAGGTCTGGATTCACCTTATCTAATTTCAGAATTTTGCCTAAAATCACTAAGTACTGTACTTTCAGTCAGTGGAAACTATCTGCCTTTTCAGTAATTTGGAAAGATCTGTTAACTGGAGACAAAACCTTTTGTGACTGGATTTATAATTCAGTTGTCCCAGTTTTGGTAGGATGAAACCAAAGTCAAGATGTCATGGTAAGGTTTCCAGCTTTTTGTATTCCTAATATACTTGAGTTCTAACCGAAGGATGAAGATAACAATCCCAACTGATGGATTTTGGTGTTTGTTTGTACAGTGTGTTTTTTTAATTTGTCAACATTTTTTGCCTATTCCTTTAACAAACAGAATTTTTCCATGTTTCTCTGTACAGGAATATCCAAGTCGCACACAAAGTCAGTCCCTGCCAACTTGAGCTTTCAAAGGACCCCATCAGTAGGTGTAGCAAGCAAAGGTAAAGCAAGAGGGATGCTTGGGATCCTTAGGTTTATAGCTATAATATATTTTCACGGAAGCAATGGCTAAAGTGGAAGGAGAAATTATTCAATCCTTGGTCCCAGTAAAGATCACCTGTAGCAAGCCTAAATAATTTAAGCTAATGGAAAACTTTAATCTATCCTCATGTCCTATATCACTTCAACAATCCAAATTTAGGCTAAAATAAAAAAGTGTGCAGTGGGAGGGGACATATTTAATTAAAATTTAAAAGATTTCTTTTAATTGAAGAAAAAAAAAATAGGAACTAGTGATACAAACAATGATGTCTTAACATATGTATTTCTGGATCTCTTGCAGTGGTTCTCTGGAAAGAAGTAGAAACCACGGAAGTGGTTAGTCATCTTGATTGTAAAGCTTTTTTAAAGCAGTTCCAGTTGTTTATCATCATTGATTTAATGAAAAGAAGCTCAAAAAGCTTCACTCATGCCTGAGATGGAGTGAAACTTTAAAATGAATACCAATTTTAAGGACTGGGTTTGCCATTCCCTGAGAGAAACAGACAGACGGAGACTCTGAGCAGTGGCAACTGGAGAAAGAAACCAAAACACAAAAACATACTACTTTCTATGTGAGAAGACATAAGGAACTTCCTTATTTTGGTCACTTCCTCTTCCCTATTTCTCACCAACACATATACACACACGCAGAGTATACACACCCCCACAAACGGCTCCTGAGCCTCTAATCCTCTGCTGAAAATTTTTCTTGCTGCTTTAATAAGCTGAATTCTCTTTGGAATGAAAGAGATTAAATAAAAATTCCAGCACAACAGAGCAGGCAAGCCTAAGGCAGGAATGAATGGCCAGGGTAAGACCACAATAAATAAATAAATAGAAATGCAGAAACAGTGTCAGATTAAAACTTTCATCAAAATATAGTCCTTGCATGTCCCTGTTTCAAGCTGTCCATTAAATCATGTTCTACTTGGGCTCACAGAACTGTAGGGGGTGGAAGGGACCTCTGGAGATCATCTAGTCCAACCCCCTACCAGAGCAGGTCCACCCAGAGCAGGTTGCACAGGAACATGTCCAGGTGGGTTTGGAGTGTCTCCAGAGAAGGAGACTCCACCACCTCTCTGGGCAGCCTCTTCCAGGGCTCTGCCACCCTCATAGGAAAGGAGTTTTTCCTCATATTCAAATGGAATTTCCTGTGTTCCAGCTTGTGCCTGTTCCCTCTTGTCCTGTCACTGGGCTCCTGTCACTGAGAAGAGCCTGACCCCATCCTCTTGACACCTGCCATTTAGATATTGATAAGTGTTGAAGGGGTCCCCTCTCAGTCTTCTCTTCTCCAGGCTAAACAGACCCAGGTCTCTCAACCTTTCCTCAGCAGAGAGATACTCCAGTCCCCTGACCATCTTTGTAGTTCTCTACTGGACTCTCTCCAGCAGTTACCTGTATTTCTTTGACTGGGGGCCCCAGAACTGGGCACAGTGCTCCAGATGGAGCCTCACCAGAGCAGAGGAGAGGGGGAGGATGACCTCCCTTGACCTGCTGGCCCCACATTTTTTAATGCGCCCCAGGAGACCATTTGCCTTCTCGGCCACAAGAGCACGTTGCTGGTTCATGGTGAACTTCTTGTCCACCAGGACTCCCAGGTCTCTCTCTACAGAGTTGCTTTCCAGCAGGTCAGCACCCAACCTGTACTGGTGCATGAGGTTATTTCTCCCTAGGTTCAGGACCCTACACTTGCCTTTGTTGAACTTCATTAGGTTCCTCGACGCCCAACCCTCCAGCCTGTCCAGGTCTCACTGTCTGGCAGCACAGCCTTCTAGTGTATCGGCCACCCCTCACAGTTTTGTATTGTCAGGCTTAGATATCTCTTAGAGACTGACCTGTGAGGTCAGGGTTTAAAGGCTGATGAAAGAGAAAATCTCATGAGCAAAAGCCCTATCACAGAAGTCTTCACTTTATTCACTCACAAAAGAGGAAAGCAGAAAAAAAAAAGCAACACCAAAGTATTTCAGGAACAAATCCAAAAAGAAAAGAGTACTAAAATTAGATTAACACTATGCTTATTCAGATTTTGAGTGTTTGGAATACACTCTATTGCCTAGCACCATACAACACAGAGGAATTTAGGAACAGTTGATTCTGCTTAATCAGGATTATATGACCTTTTCAATGCTATGTTTTGTAATTCTTTAGTTCATGACTGGGACCATTTGCTGCTGTTGCAGTGCCAGGAGGGAAGGTGCTGCAGCACCTTCAAATAACAATAATGAGATCATGACTGCTACTAATCTGATCTGGGTTATCAAATCTAGTCCTCCAGCACAGAACGTAACCATATAACAGATTTTTGGACCATCCCACAGCTTCACTTCACCAAAAACACACACCATCCACCCTATAATAAGCTTAAAGCCTTTCATACACAAAACACAAAACCTCAAGAAAAGCAATTACGTCACTGGAAAGGGGAAAGATTCCTGCAATAGCAGGCAATTACTCCAGTGAAAATGCCTAGAGATCAAGAGAATCCATCCATTGCAGCTGCAGCACTCAGACTGAAGTTTTGAGAATCTGCTCCTGCAAGAAAAAGGCGATGGGCTGGCTGGAGGCTTGCCACCAGCTGGACCAGAGGCCCCAGTGACTCCAAGCACTGGAAAGTGCTCAAAAAACCAAAAGCTCCCAAGCAATAATTCTTGTCAATTTGAGAGAAAGTCTTTTCTAGCCGTTGGTTTAACACTGAGTACATGAGAAAGTCATATCACTGAATCATCTGAGACTGAACGTGAGGCAAACAAAGAAAATATCCAGAAGATAAGATGAGCAATTAGCAAAAGAGGGTGGGAAGGATGGCCCCTGTGGAAATCATAACAAGTGTCAGTGTTTGCACGCAAATACAATCAGCTAACAGCAGGTCAGCTTCCACGCCTCGGTTGAGGGCAGGAATAAGTTTAAACACCCAAAGTCTTAAAGGGGTTAGAGAGTTGACTGCAGAGAGTTGCATTACCTGTTCGCACACTTCCCCCCATGCCATGAGCAATCACCTAGCGGAACTTGCGCTATATGATTATTATGGATAATTTAAAGGCCGTTTAAATGAACATGTGGCTGGGGAGAAATTAAAACAATCTTTTCCCTCTCTGGATTCACTGATCCTGCCTCTGAATCCAAATAATTCTCGAGTGGTGAAAAACACTGTCTTAACCTGTAATTTAGGCCATAACAGAAGATATTAAAGAAATTCCCCTTACAATTTGCAGAATATTCCTTCTAATTAAGAAAACAAAAACTTGAGAAGCATATTACCAGATCCTTCAGATACATCCTGAAGCCAAGTTTAAAGTTACTGGTATGTACAACCAAGAGTGCTTTCTTCAGTGGAAATATCATTCTGCTGTATCAGTACTGATAAAGACTCAGCCTAACAAGTGATGCAGTTTGGGAAGCCACAGGTTCAAAAAAAAAAAAACAACAAAACAACAACAACCACTCACATAGCTTACCTGGAAATTTTGTGGAGGGAAAAAAAAAGAAAAAAAATATTCAGAGAGGTAAAAAAAACTAACTCCAAAATGCAGGCTGCTAAACCTATGGAGAAAAGAACCAAAAGCATAAACAAAGAGGGAAAGACAGCACATTACTAGGTTAAAAAAAAAAAAAAAACAAAACAAAAAAAAAACAACCACAAAACAACAGCCCTACAAAAATGGTGTTTGTGGGGGACAGGATAAAAGTAGCCTAAATAATACATAAAAGTAGTATGTACTTATGCATGTTGCAGTTAGATTTAGGGAAAAGTTTTCTGCTTAAAAGGACAGCGAAGCACTGGAATAGATTGCACATTCTAGGTCTTAAATGATTGCATCTATAAGTGTAAACATCTGTTAACTTGTTTAAAAGCCAACTTAATTAAATTATCACAAATCCCTGGGTGGTGTTTCATTGAGTTAGTTAAACTGAAATCATGGACTCCTTGGACTAGAAGGGATCTCATGGGGTGACCTAGTCCATTCCCTCTTTGCAGGCAGGATCAGCTTGTCTCACATCATCCCTGACAGATGTTTATCTATCCTGTTTTTTAAAGACCACCAAGAACGGAGAGTTTATAACCTCTTTAGACAATCACTTTACTGTGAGAGTTTTGTTAATCTACACATCACAATATTACACAGCCATAGCAAACTAGAGCATTCACAGTCAGAGGCCAAAGTGATAAAAAGCAGTATATTAAGCAACAGTGGTTGCTTTTAGTCGTGAACATATTTATTACCATCTCTTAACAAATTACCATGCATCAGTTGACAGATGGTAATGAACCAAACACATACACAACCTATCACAAATGTGAAATAAAATAAATTTGCTTAAACTGAAATTAAGCTTTTTACCTCCATTTGCCAGGGGCTAAAGCCATGCAAGTTAATTACTTTTCCTCAACTGGCAATCGGACAAGTCAGAATAATTCTATTTCTCCTCTAATAAGTAATTTACATGATAGGCTGATTTATATATTATTATTTGAGAAGAACATGACCATTCTACTTGGAGTGTTATACTTTGTTTTGTCTGCATCCTCATATGACCCAGGGCGTGGGTTCTAATCGGGCTTTGACAAAGATACAAAAGAAATACATTGTATCAACTACACCAACTACACCAAATAACACTCAGCCACCTTTTTTTTTTTCCCCCCCAAACTTTTGTCATTAAAGGAGAATGCAGTCATCAGTACCACCAAACAATGCCTGCTTTTACCTCTGCATTTAGCAGAGAAATAATGTGCTGGAGAATCGTAGAACTGTAGAACAGCCCAGGTTCTCTCTTTTGAGGAAAGGACCTCAAAAGATCACTGGGTCCAACATTTCATGGGCAAGGGAGCCTACAGGAGTTTATCAAGCACCCTGCCCAACCACGTCTTGGAAACCTCCAGTGATGATGACTTTACTACATCCCCGGGGAGGTTGTTCCAGTGACTGAACACTCTAAAAAATTCCTTTCATATAGCAGATGAAAACACTCTTCTCCTCAAGCATTATTTGTTTTGAGTTTAAATCTAGCTCACTTTGCAGCTGTGTTAGTGCAGCATAACGCATATGTTACGACAATGCATTGCCTTGGCTATAAAATAATGTAAAAAGCACTTTTAATATTTGTTGTGTTGAGCAGAGACTCTTGCCTCCCCACTCAACTGACAGCTGTGCACACTCCACACTTTCCTCTCTCATTGTGGTACTTTCTTTTCAGATGAGAAGATAAGCATAAAAGACATTTTTCATCACGTTCAAGTGTACTGACAAAGACAACTTCAGAGACATCCCTGGAAACTTGCGCTGTCCTAGAAAGTCAGTATCCCTTTGGATGATGTTAAGGTATCTCACAAAGTCTTTCTTCTTTCTCCCTTAAAATTGGGCCTATGATCTCTTTTGCTTCTTTACACTATACAAGAAAAAAAAAAAAAAAAGAATGGTTTTTGACTGCTTGAAAAATAATGATCCATATTGGCAAGTCCTTTTATCCTTTCTTTGAGAAAAAGATACCTGGCACATATTACATTTGTTCATGGTGAACTTTTACAACTCCAAGGAATGAGTAAAGCACTAGGCTTACTTTCTTCCAAAAGACTAAGAGTTATAAAATTGACATTTTACAAATCCTTTCATTCTTTCAGGTCCTTTAACATTCTGCTTTCAACAGTATATCATTCCTAAGAATTAAGTAAGGTAGTAAATCTATCAGACAAAAGAATAGGGTTAAAAAGTTATTAGAACATTTCACACTTTTTAAAATACCTGATAAACAATGTTAAAGAGGTTACCTGAATATTAAAATGCCATTCTCAAAATACAAAATATCATCTTCTAATTTATAAAGTTACATTAAAAGAGAGAAACACTGGTCTATGTTGTAGATGTCTCAGCATTTCATTTAGACCACACATTTTTGGGGGCAGGAAGGGGAGAATCTGATTTCTTACGGAAACAGCTTAAACAATTGCACTCTGTGTTTATTAATGTTAACAGTAATTCCCATTTCAACAAATTAAAAAAAAAAAAATTGAAAAAAAAAGGAAGTTCAAACTGGATGCAGGAAAGACATCCAAATTACTGCCTGGACTAAGGGTAAGGCTAGAATTGTTTTGTGAAATAAGAAAGATGCTACTGTGTGCCTATGGGTTGCCACCAACAGGCCCATAATTCCATGGGAGCAGCAAGATGCATTGCCCTTTGCAAACCGAACAGGAGGCGATGGAAACCCGACGGTCTGAAAAGCAGGACACAAACCCATAGGAAACCAGGCTTTGGTATCTCCACTACTCCTTGATCAGTTAGGGATTGCTTTTTTGTCTCATTTAAAAATAAGCAAGAACTTACCTTACTATCATTTCTGACAAAGCATTTTCTTTCATGAAATTTACTTATTTTTTTAGTATGTTTGTACTGCATCGCCACACATTCAAAGTTTCCAAAAAACTGGGCAGACTTCTCCTGGCTTTCATAAAGAGATCACATACAACACAAAAACCAGTTCTCCAATGCAATCATATCTCATGGTGACTGTACTGCCTGTCACATTCAAAGGGCATCAATGCTTTAGAAGTTTATGAAAAACACTAACAGAGATAATTGATCGTGTAAGGATAATACAGAAAATTCTCCTTTATTGTTCCGTTTATAAAGTTTTTGGGGAAAAAAAAAAAAAAAGGTTTTACAGGCATAGCCTAGATCTGGACGAACTTACCCTAAAAAATCCCAATTCTTTTCTAACAAATCTATAATAATTTGAAGAAAAGAAAACTTACTAAGTCATGCTAATTTTTTTTTTAATGCTTTAACACTGATGTTATGACACTGGGTGATTCCCCAGACTCAGCTGACATATATTGTAGATGTAAAGCCAAAGAATAAGTGAGGTTAGCACTGACGTACATTAGCCACAAGAAAGGTTATTTTGACAACTTAGAGTCACTGGGATGTTCCTCTGCACGCTGAAGTTGAAGCTGCCAGTCCTGATGGGGATAAGTCTTAGAACTGCTGGATAACCACCATTTTAGATCACCTGACGCTGGCTAAATGTCTAAGGACAATTTTTTTCCTAGCTTTAGAAAACAGAACACACACCAAACCAGAAAAAAAGTCCTTTTTGTAGCTGGTTTGCATTCAGGTTTTTCCCTTGATTCTAGTCTTTAACTGACAATAGCCTGACAACAATCTTTAAGGATGTCATCTTCATAACACAATTTAAGGAAAGCAATAGAAAAGAAAGTGCTTTCTTACAAAAGAGGGACACTTGAAAAGCATATTGCTTTAAAAAAAAAAAAACCAAAACTATTTAAATCATTGGTGGTAACAAAGATGTTCCTTACTGAGAATCAGAAGTCTTTGGAAAAAATTTTGCCATTTTTATCATCCTCTGGTTTACAACAGGGACTTTTCCAGAGTTTGGGGGTCTATTTTCTCCATCTGTTAAATAACTTGAATCTGACAGCAACTGGCTAATGAGCACATAACAAAAAAAAAACCCCAAACTTCTACCAGGTTCCTGAATTGGATGCAAGATATAAAGTTTGGCTTGGTTGTTCAGAACTGAAGTGGATTTTAAATTATTGAGCTCTAGAGCAAAACACATCAACGTTAATGAGCTGTGCATTTGTAGCGTGCATGAGGTAACACATGGGTAAGACTAATGTGGTGAAATTTTAAGCTGTAGATAAGTGCTCCCAAGACACTCATCATCTGAGCATCTGGATACACATCTTACACTCAGCTGAAAATTTGCTTAAACAAATCTCTGTCGTTGAGGTGCACGCTCATGATTTGCTGTGATGACTGGAAATTATCAGAATGTATCTAATCAATAAGCCCTGGAAATCCAGAAGCCAGATGTCCCAGCAGAGGGAACCGGGTAGGAGAGCAAGGGAATGCACAAAGCAAAGGAGACTGAAAAATGGGACCGGTTTAGACTTTTGTAGACAGGAGACACACTTCTGGACTTGTGACCTGTCAAGCAGGCAACTATGCCTTTTAATTACCAGCATCTAGTTTTAACACGGAAACATATTTCTGGATTCTTAATCCAGACAAACTCTAAGTCGTATATCCCTTCTATTTATCCTATGAAACACATCCCACGCGTTTTAGTTTAGTGCACTTTGTGTTAAAGAAGATGTTTTCTGATGATTACATTTTCCCCCTTGCGTCAAATGGAAATACAATAGCTTATTAGTAATTAATTTGAACAGATTTAAGCGATTTAAACATCCTGGTTTGTGGTTGTACAAGACCAGCAAAACAACTCCAATACTTTACAATAGGAGGAGTACATGAAATTGAGATGTTTTTGCAGGTCAATGTTCACCGCAGGTCTGGCCATTCTTTTGTAAGCATCTGGAGGACATAATTGCTGCTCCGCAGCCCAAAGAAGACTAAGCTAGCAGAGAGCCCTTCCCAACATTGCACATGTCACTTAAGTCATAGAATCATAGAATTCCCCAGGTTGGAAGGGAGCTTTCAGACCACCTAGTCCTACCGTCAACCTAACACTGACAAAATCCATCACTAAACCGTATCTCTAAGCACTATGTGTACCCAGCTTTTAAATACCTCCAAGGATGGTCCCTCAACCACTTCCCTGGGCAGCCCATTCCAAGGCTTAATAACCCTTTTGGTGCAAAAATTTTTCCTAATATCCAGTCTGAACCTCCCCGGCACAACTTGAGGCTGTTTCCTCCTGGCCCATCACCTGTTCCTTGGGAGAAGAGACTGACCATCACCCCCTGGCTACACCCTCCTTTCAGGGAGTTGTAGAGAGCGAGAAGGTCTCCCCTCAGCCTCCTTTTCTCCAGGCTGAACAACCCCAGCTCCCTCAGCCCCTCCTCACAAGACACATTCTCCAGACCCCTCACCAGCTCCGTTGCCCTTCTCTTGAAAGACTCCAATACCTCAATGTCTTTTTTGTGGTGAAGGGCAGCTCTGTCATCTCTGGGACTCTCAGAATCTTGTTTCCCCATTGCATGTTAAGCTCATTTGTAAGACATTTCTAACAGGAAAGATCACTTTTAACTTCCTCCTCTGGCCATGTCAAAAGGAACATACTGTAGGACGTTAATTTGACGGCTGCAAACTTCCCACCAGAAAACTACTCTGAGATTGCACAGGCCCCGGAGAAGAACCTTAATGGTTTATTGGCTGGGCTACATTTGGGTGGGAGTTAACATCAACTGACTCCAAGTCTGAACTTGATTCTCTATGTACTTACTGTGGGATCACACAGAGTAGTTATTACACCGGCCGTTCACTGCTTGCTGATGTTGACCAGAGATCCTGGCCCTCTGCCTTTTATCTTCTCTCTCATAGTAAGGACATTCCAGAAAATTAAAATCAGACTGTGGATCTTGAAGAGCCGCTAATTTGACAGATCCTGGTTTGAACTTAAGCTGCTGTTGCCATATTTTTTGTAGCTCTCATTTTTATGGAAAGTGTACCAACAAGCAGCCATAATTTCATACAGAACTACTAATTTTGCAGCAATTAAAACACTAAAGATTTCACTTTTAGACATATTTGACTTCAAAAAAAAAGTGCCCAACAATTCTAGAAAAAATGAACACTTTTCTCCTCGTTTTATTTAAATATTTGTAACAGACATAAAGGCTTCCTGGCTTTCCTCAGAGGAATAAAAAGAAAAACACATGCCATCTGAAGAGCTAATCATTCCTATGAATTATTATGAGGGTAGGCTATTCATTTACTGCTCTTTTGTGTGTGGACAATTGGTGTTATATACCTAAATTACATGTATTCTCAATTTTTCCAGTTCACATAGAGTTCCAAACCACCACTTCATTCACAGTCATCTGTTATTCCCCTTCTATGTGACAATGCACAGGAGAAGGAAAAAAAGAAAGGAAAAAAGAAAAAGAAAAAAAAGAAAAATTAGCCTAAAAATCAACTGGTTTAATGAGCATTATGTGGGATGTTTAGACTTTCAAACAAGCTGGCTATTACTTCAGCCAATGGGTCACAGTTCTAATGCAGATTATTCCTGTGAGCTGTCTCCAGAAGAACAAAGAGGTTCATCTTTATAATGTGTTTTGTTGCTCCACAAAGCATTTCCTTCTATTCCATGATCTCCTTGACTTCCCTGTGCCATCCTACTGAAATAGGAAGGAAATTTAGGAGCCAGGACATCAGGTTGATAACATTACCTTCTCACTCTTCTCTCCCCATTTTGCCAAATCCTTAAAACCAGAACAAAATTATATTTCTTGGACCTGAAAGGCACGAATGGTCATCAGAATATTTTGAAAGAATATTCTGGGAAACAACTGTAAAGTACATTGGAAAATAATCACCTCACTCCAATTTTTTTTAAAAAAAGAAAATCAACATATTATGAAAATAAAAAGACCATTTTAAAAAAGAGCCTTCTCTTCCCCCCCCTCCCAGCTGCTTCATTTTTCCTCTCTGAGACATCTGGATCTGGTGAAGTACATTCTGGTTGTCAAAGAAGAAAGAAATACACATGCTTTTTGTTGTAAGGGTAAGGCATATTGGCAAAGACAATTGTTGTCCTGCACAAAATACAATGAAAGCTACAAAAATGCTAATCTTTAAGCAAAGAAATAACCTTTGTTCTTCATCTTTACTTACACATACACCAGGTCAGGCCCAGGGGCCCTATAACTAAAGAGGAAAAACTGCAGATGTTCAAGGCAGACAGCGAGGGGGCAGAAAGCACATCACACTCCACCGGAACTATCTTCCAGCCTCAAGTGCTTTCTGGCACAAAAACCTTCCTGAGACACTAGTGGTGTCCTTGAATTTATTGGCCAAGATGGATTTTCTTCTGGGAATTTCCTTAATAAATTCATGACATAAAACAATGTCCATAATGTCTCAGAGTAAAGTGCTCTGCACGCTCAATATTGAGGTATTATCTCACCTGTCAAGGTCACTCAGTGCTTCCTAGCTCCTATGGTGAGTGAGACCCTGAGCAGTGGTTCCTGGTGCATCATACACATGGTGTACCCATATGGCCTTCTGTCATCTCTCTCCAGGCCAAATCATAGAATAGAATCATGGAGTGGTTCAGGTTGGAAGGGACATTAAAGATCATTGAGTTCCAACCCCCTGCCCTGGGCAGGGACACCTCCCACCAGACCAGGTTGCTCCAAGCCCCATCCAGCCTGGCCTTGAACCCCTCCAGGGATGGGGCAGCCACAGCTTCTCTGGGCAACCTGTTCCAGGCTCTCACCACCCTCACAGGAAAGAATTTCTAAGATCTGATCTAAATCTTCACTCTTACAGTTTAAAATTATTCCCCCTCTGCCTATGGCTCCTCCCCCTGATCAAGAGTCCCTCCCCATCTCTCCTGGAGCCCCTTTAGGTATTGGAAGGCTGCCATAAGGTCTCCCCGGAGCCTTCTCTTCTCTTCAATGAAACAGCAGTTTCATTGGTGTGAATTTAGTCAAAGTGACAGGATGTTGGCAGCTGGTCCACACAGGCTCTTTTGACTGCGGGAGCTGCTCTTGTGCTGCAGCCTTCTTCATTTTGTCTTTCCATTCCCATATCAATAGGAAGATATAAAAATTCATTCACAGCCTTGATTGCTGCTGATGGGTTACTGTAAACAAATAGGCTCAATACAATGTAAAAGGAGGATGTGATTGATGCAGTGACAAACAAAAGACAAGACACCAGTGGCAAAATTTTTTTCAAGAATGAAGAATAAATGGAAACCACTCTTACTGGGATTCTTTGCTGACAAAGCCATTTAAACACAGTCATCAGGATGCTAAAAAAAATTACAGTTTGGGAGGAAAAACTCAACCAAAATAAAAGCTGAATACAAGCAAAGTGGGAATCAGAGACTGAAAAATCATCATGCAAGATGTAGAAATGCCCCTCACTGTGTGACTGAAGCATGAACAGTCCTGAATAAGCTATTAATCCCATATGCAATACATATTACTTGTTACTGTGTTTTATTTAAGAGGTCTGAACTGGAATTTCTTCTGTAAAGTGTCAGGAAAAGATTATTTACATATAAATAAAAAGAACACGCTTCCAGAAAAGTAGTCACAGTTCTAGGTAAGTCCCCAAGAAGAAGCCTGAAGTGGCTTTAGGTCCCAGAATGATGTGTTTGCATCGCTATTAAGAGAGCATCATGCTTGTTTTCTGCACTGGCCAAGGCATGAAATGTAAACTTGGCTGACCTACTTTTGAGAAATTACTCATACTGGGGTGTGTTCCTCAGTAGCCGCCTTTTTTTCCTAGTAAAATCCAGCTAAATATATTAAGTAGAGACCATTGGCATGATAGTTAGTCTCTGCTTCCTCAGCAGACTTCTGCACCATCATGCTTCAGCAGAGACATTGGGCGCTAAAATGTGCCATCTTGGTCTGCACAGAAGCCCCAAAATCTCCCAAATTAATTATCTATTGCAGTAACGTCCCCAGTTACCAAAAAAAAAAAAATAAAAAAAATAAGGCCATTAATAACATAACTGCCCTGATATGTAGTTCATCCCAGACAAATGCATACACTCTTTTTCATTTATTTTGTTATTGACTGCTACTTGTTCTGATCTTTGTGGTCTTGCCCTTTTATTCTAACATTGCAAGGACTGGGTTGGACCTTCTTCTGACTTTTCAGAGATTGCACTGAAGAGTTAATTCAGCTCCAACAGAGAAATTTCTGAGTAGATTTGTAAATGAGCCGCTTTCTGTCCTGCCTCTGAAAGCTCAACAAATCCCAGAAGATGGAGAGACATCAGCAAGAACTGGATGTAGGTGCAGAGATCATCCCAGAAGTGACACTGTTTTCTCTCAAAGACACCAGTTTAGAATAATGGTATTTGAAAGATTGAGGCTGTTTGATTTCAGTATAGATACTGGAAACCTTTCCCTGTATGGTACACTGTGCTGTGAATGAAATACAGGGTATAAAATTTGGCATCTACCTTATAAAACTGATTACATGGTTCCCTAGATTACCACTTCTCTTCTTGGCTCTCACCAAATTTATGTTTTCCACCAACCCAATGCAACCTCTACTGTCTGGAGCCCTTTTGCTTTGACACATCACTCATTATCACACAATTCCTCTCTGTGGCGCGGATCTTCCTCACCCCAAATCACTAGTTGCTTCTATTTTCTTCAAGTCCACAAGCACTGCAACCTACTTCTTTGGTTGTATCTCCCAGACAGAAGAAATCCCCATAGGATTCCTCAAACAGATGCTTCAGTTCCCCTCAGAATTGTTTGTTTGTTTTTTTTAGCAGAAGGGAAAACCAAAGATTCAAATTTCAAATTTGAAAATTCAAGTAACTTTATGATTCCAGATGGTTGACTTCCACCCAAAATGACAAATATCCCCCAGTGTTGAGCTAGACCCTGGTCATTCTCAGCTCTCTGAGCTGACAGCACCAAGGGAAGGGGTGTTATTCAGTTCTCTCATCTGTAATAAATCCTCAAGTCACCTATTCTAAATGCAACACCTGTTGTTACCAGGCAGTGAGAGGGACTGCTGTCAGCAAAAGGGAAGAGTGACTGTAGTGATTCTCAGAGACCAGACTGCTCTGACTGCCATACTCCACTGTTAGATCTGGTAAGGATGGGATGTTAGAACAGGGACTCCCTTCTGTCCCACCAGAGTCCCACCTTTCTGAAGTATCTTTCTTCTTCCAGCTGGTATTCACTCTGCCCTCTCTATCATCTCCCTATGGCTTCCCAGTTCCTCTTTTCCATGCTGCCACCTTTGACTTCTACTTTCCCCGCTAAGGAGTTTTGAGCTGGCTTTTACTGACCACAGTTATAGACCTTGGGTGTTGGGACTTCAAGCCTCTATGGGTTCCTCCTACCCTCATGCTGTTTATTTCTGCTTCCCTGCATAGGTTATAAGAGTTCTACCAAGGTCAAAACTCAATATAATACCCTCGAAAGGAGTGATAATAGGTTTTCTGTTCTTTCTACCTCCTTCTTTTATTTTCAGTCCACCTTAGATATCATTAGTTATACATGAACTGCTTGCTATATGAAGCAGAAATGAAACATCTGGCAGCAGATTTACTGCAGCATTTTTTAAACCCCGTCTTAAACCCCCCAAAACCCCGCTACATAATCAGTCTGCCTGCTGAATTTAAAGGACAGAGTACATATTTATCAGGAAGTGTACATACATATCAGATGTTTACGTAGATTTTTTTGAAAAATTACCTTCTGTTTCAAACTGGATGTTACTGTTGCAGTGGAAATGCCAGGCTCTGTAGTGTGTCTTCAGAGACTGAACACAACCACGAAGAGCGGTCTTCTATAGATATGAAGGAAACGAAGAAATACAACTGCAGGATTAAGTGTAGAATACTGTTTTACCAGTGTTAAGTTTTAGTAAAATTGGATAATGTAGAAGTCACAAACTGTCCCCTGAAGGTACCAAAGTCAGAAGATGTCATATATCCACCAATAGCCTAATTCACGACATTGCTATAGCGGAAATCAGCTGCAAGTGAAAAGCAATTATAGATGGGAAATTGCTTTGAAATTGAAGGAAGAAAAACAAAACCAAACAAATTACTCAAATCCACACTGTTAGCATTTTTCTTGCATCTGTCAGATTCCAATAAACACTTTTGTAACAACTTTAACTCATCAAGCATTGAACACATTGTATCAACAGTTTCAACACGTATTACTAGCAAAATCAACATCAAGACAATTACTCTGGCACGTACTAACAATTTTAATTCATGTATGAGCTTAATTGACAGTGGATAAGCATGCATATTTTCCATCTTTAGTTACACCACTGAAAAAACTAGTCAGAATCAAGTTAAATACTTCAGATGGCATGAAAGTAACAGGATATAAAGAATACAGCATCCTAATCACTGAATTCACAGAAAGGCACTATGGACAAATTATATCATCATTACATTATCTGTAGTGTCCACGATTACAAGAGCACGCATTTGAAAAATAATGTCTAGTAGGAAATGGCAGCTTATCAAACTACCACTGTAAATGCCTGGATATGTGTCATTAGTAGGAGTTAATATTCCCTCTTCCACGAGAATCGAACTATCACACAGGATCCATATTACAATACTTGCACATGCAGATTGCTTTCTGAGGCAGTTTAAACCACCTGCTTAAGACTAGATAACAATGTAGTCTGAGATTCTTCAGAATAAAGCTTTAGAGTGATTACATTCTTTTTAAACTAATTACATGGGGGAAAAAAGGACGTTATGGGGAAGGGAGTGCTGAGGAAAAGAGTAGTTTTACTTTCCATGTAACAGATCCTTTGCATTTTGAGAGTAAAATCAGAAGAGAGATGGTAGAACAGCAGCATATAATACTCTAGGCATTGTTTTCATGTCCATTGGAACATATTTTATGCCTTGGAAGTCAACATTCTGTGATTCAGTGGAAAGCTAGAGCTAGGCACGGAAAGAGAAACCGGGAGAAAAAAGGTCTCCAAAAAAAGAGAGATCAAAATTGTTGTGTTGACTCGTGTCAGCGTTACTCAACCAAGGATACCATCACAGGTACCACATGCTGAAATGCAAGAAGCTCCATGTAGAGACTATCTGGGTTTTTGAACAGTTACCGTATCAATGTGATAAACCTTCAGGTTATTAGCTTTTATATGAATAATTTTAGAGATCAATCTCAGGGTAAGAAATTACCCATCCAGCTGGAAGAGTGCACCAGTGACAAAGGTTCTCTATCTAGCAGTGTTGTGAGCATATTTTAAAAATCTCGTATTAATTCAATCACTTCTCCTTGCCCAGCATATCCTAAGCTGCTTGATGAACGTATCAGAGTTTTGCCAAATATTGCAAAAATTTCAGTGTAGTCACAGCACTCAACTAGATCAAAAAGTCCACGGCCTTTATAAAATGCCATTAAAAAAAGATTTAAAGCCTGTTGCGTGAACGCTTCTTTGGCTGCTACAACATCAGCAAGGAAATGAAGAAAGATGATACTAAAGCCAGCACATTCAGTACTAACCCTGCACTCCCTATCACCCCGGAGTCAAAGGAGGGGGATGAGCGAGTCAAAACGGACAGGTCTATCACACCCTGCCATTTCTCCACTTCCCAGTAAGGAACAAGCCAGCAAAAATCTTGCTGGTGCAACCAGAAGCCTATAACAGTTTGCTGCCTACACAAAGAGCCCAGTTTTAAATACTGATGCTCAAAATTTTGGCTGGCGATACTGTCTTCCGCGGTGTATAAATTCAGGTGAATGGGAGCAGAGCTTGTTTTACAATATTATTCCAGGGTTCCATCAAAAAAAAAAAAAAAAAAAAAGGGTCCTGGAGAATAGGGCAGACTTGGGGCTGTGACCTGCAAACGGGAGGTCCACACGTGACATGACAGCAAAGTGCTTTAATAACAGACCTCGGATACATCATCACTTGATCTGGTAGCCAGATCCAGTGCAGCAGAAGCCAGCCGAGGTCAAATGAGCAGTTTTCTGCTCAGTGTGGTAATTCTATAATGCATACAAGACAAATTCTACAATAATTCTGGGAAATGGTAATTTATACTTTTCTAGAAATCGCTTATAGATTATATGTCTCGCATACATTTTAAAGTCCCCACAATGTCCAGAAATGTTCAATTTTCAGTTGACGCTGCTGGGACATGAAAGTTAAATCGGGTGTGCTAGCAATTACTGCATGATTATTTTCAAAAGTGATGATGTCCTAGATTTTTTTTTTTTTTGTATAATTGATGCTCTACACACCTCAAAGACAGCCCTTTCCCATTAGAATTTCATAAAAAGCAAACTACAGTTCTGAATATGCTAGGAAACATTGCCTGTTGCAATTTATCTGTTCATTGAGTTCCTGGAGTTTTATGTTCCCAAGCCATAAAAAAAAAAAAAATATTATACATACACAAGCACATAAAATAGTCCTACATATAGCAAAATTTTCAATACCAATAAAAAAAGAAGTTGAAAATTTGAAATCATGATCAAAGCCCATTCAACTAGTTAGGTTTCCTAACCTGCAGCAAAGGACCGCCTCAGCAACAACAGCTATTTGAGGCAGGAAACCAAATTTTATCCTTTACTAAACATTGTGACTATGGGTGGCATCAGACATCATGGGTATTTGTAGAAAGGACATATTTGGCATCAGGCAATACAGAATAGAAGGTTCCTCGCTATTGCTGCTGTTGCATTGCTGTCTGCCTCATCTTCTTTTCCGCCCAGTCTCCTCTGCGCTTCATTCCTTCATGCTGACTCTCAGACTATTTAGCAAACCTGATTTCTGCAGCTTCTAATTGTTAGATGTGAAATAGAAGGCACTATTCAAAGAGGAAGGACAATTTTCCCACTCAGCTTTTTGTCAGGAGCTCATAGTGCATAACAGTATTACTGTTATCAAGTAAAGGAAAAAAAAAAACAGTGAGAGAGTAGCAAAAGAGCCTGTTGCTATTGCTATGCAGTCCATGCCAATAGAAAATATACAGTGTAAGAGACAAACACTTTCTCCTGATGGTTCAGATAAGCTTCTATGATATTTCATGATCTGTCAGTGACAGCCAGAAGTTAGATCACTCTTTGTAGGTATATCCCCTAAGTCTGTGTCAGATAACCAAACTGTCAATCATAGAATCATAGGATAGTTTGGGTTGGAAGGGACATTAAAGACCATCCAGTTCCAACCCCCTGCCCTGGGCAGGGACACCTCCCACCAGAGCAGGTTGCTCCAAGCCCCATCCAGCCTGGCCTTGAACCCCTCCAGGGATGGGGCAGCCACAGCTTCTCTGGGCAACCTCTTCCAGGCTCTCACCACCCTCACAGGAAAGAATTTCTTCCTCAGATCTCATCTCAATCTCCCCTCTTTCAGTTTGAAACCATTACTTACCCCCACCCCCAACAGGGGTCTATGCAGGGGAAAAAAAAAACACAAAAACCACACAACCACCACCACACCACCACACC
>JAHREE010000077.1:3118889-3150690 GCA_033628505.1 Tringa tobata | reverse complement strand
TTGCAGTACTTAAAACATGATCTGTACAAAAATCCTACGGGATCACTACTTCCAGGAGGAAAACGGTAGATATTCTGACAGCGTCTGAACTCCATGGAGCACAATTCAGGTCCATATGAATTTTCATCCACCTGGGGCTTGGGTTATCCCCACACATCACAGTTGATACAGATCTATGACCGAGGGAGGCAGTGATGGCATCCGCTGCATTTTTTGCATCGTGGTGGGTAGAGCATTTGTCCAGGCATGGAGTGGAAACACTGGCTTCAAATTCTGCCAACCTGAGGAGGTTCAGACCCATATCACCTATCTCCCAACAGACACCTTCCTAATGACTATGCTATTCTTGGTTGATGAGTTTCCTGCTCCTCTTTTTTAAATGATTAGCCAGAGCTCAGCCACGAAACTGAGGTCCACCCCACCTCAAGGAGGTGGCCTGAACCTTTTCTGAAGACTTCTGCTGAGCACAGCTACTGTGGGTTTTACTCCGAAGTAGGGGTTTTTTGTTTAGCCTATACTGTTAAGGTTATAGACATTGCAACCACTGAAAAAAAAAATGTTTTTTCTCAACTGCTAGATCAAACTAGACATGAAGAGGAAAGTTTTGCTGTTTGAAAAGGAACAAATGTCACTCTAGATGCAAGCTTTGACTAGCAAAAACGTTTTGAACTCCAGCTCCTGCTAGCATCTACCAAAATGGGATTGTATATATGCAGCCAGAATGACAACTCAGAAGAACATCATCAAATGGGAGCAATTACTATTAGATCCCACCCTTAACAGGGTGACATACAACCCTATGGAGATGTATAAATACTTTTGTTTACAGTGTGAAGCCACCAGAAGCCACAGGACACTTAACCTCTGGGGAAAAAAAAAAAAAGAAAAAAGAAATGAAGCCCAATGCTAGATATGAAAATCTGAAAATCTTGGCTTCACCCAATCAGGTGTTTGACATCACTGGAATCTGGCTGAAAGCAAGTATATATTTTTCTCATCATTTCAAGAGTAATTCTTTAGGACTGATATGTTCTTAATTTCCTCACTCCTGGCAGCACAGATAATAGCTGCTGGTACTGGCAGAATTCATAATTGTGTTCCTGTACCCATTTCACTCTTTATTAATAGTGACATTTTCTGGCAAAACTCCTTTCCAAGGATTTAAGTCTTCAAATTTGGTGAGTTTATAAGTGAAGAGATCAAGAAATCCATGGATAAAAACAAATCCCCTAAAATCTTGGCAAATATACTATGGGATTCCCTAAAGGCTTACTTGAGAATAAGAGATTCATTTATTTTTCCTCACCAAGAGCCAAAACAACAGAACCAATAACACTGGAAACTCTAAATGAAAAAGAAGTAAAAAAGATCTGTTTGGGGTTAGCATCAGCAATCACAATTCTAGCATATTAATCAAGTTGAGAATTAAATTGCATAATGTAGGTAATCTCAGAGCAAGTTTCTTGTCAAAAAATGACTCTGTAGAATAATGGGGTAAGTCAAGGAAACAAGAAGTAACTGCATGTCCAGAAAAAGTTGGGATTAGTAATAAAAATGAAATAATAGATGAGTCCAAGTCAAAGAAAGTCCAAGTCCCAAAAAGTGTCTTCAGATACCATATCAGAATCCATTTTTGGCACATGGGGGGTTTTTTGAGAATATACCATATATTTATTTTTTTTTTTAAGAATTCAACGTATAATTGTTTTTAAGAATTAAAAAAAATAGCTGTATTTTTTTGTCTCCGTAATTTATGATTAAAGCACACTCTATTGGAAGAGTAAGCTAAAATCTGTGGTCTTTGTTATAATTTCTGTTGATTAACACCTTTCTCACATATAGTGTTTAAAATTTTAAACATGCTTCAGTAATAATAAGTAAATTAGTAACAGAGAACCCCATCTATCAGACCCTACAGCACTTCAAGCTAACTTCAGTAGAGTTTGACTAAGGTTTTCATAAAGTTTAAAGTTCTGTGATGGGAGAGGCTGACTGTCCCATTGTGTGTCTTCTTTTTGCTTCAGGGTGAAAGCAGCTTTACTGACTTACTAATAGCAGGCTCTTAATTACATTTTGATGAAAAGCCAGCTACAAGAGCATAAGAAATAGCATGTATTACCTGTCTGCCCAACTCAAAGACCCTCTTTGTACCATGAGCTGCAAGCAGAACTCAGGTGCAGTTTGAGACACCAGCCTACACACTTGATAAGAAAACACTCTCTAAATGTTATTTTCATTCATGCATGCAAAAATGAAAAGAGACTAAAATAAACTCTAGAAAGGACTAAAAAAAAATAAATAAGAAAAAGATGACTGAGTACAGAGTACTTTCATGGATTTCTAAGTTTAATTCCTTCTTAACAGCATAGTCTAAATTGAACACGGATTGTCCTTTTCCCATGGTAAGCTTGAGAGTGAACATTTCCATGAGACACTCCAGCCTCAGACCACAGAAGCATCAGGCACCAACATCTGCTCGCTCCTGGCACCATCAGAGGTAGATTTCTTACCTCTGGTACTAAAGTTTGGCTCCCACATAACACTTCAGGGGAGGCTGGGAAGGATGGGGCTTGGAAGAGGAGAACTGGTCTCAGCCTGTAGTGAGTCAAATTGGACAGGGTCCCAGTTTTTCTCCAAATCGTAGTTAATTTTTCACTGTCCTTTTCTGCCTGTCTCTGACCCAGTGTTAATACCAGACCTTTCACAGCTTAATAGCACATGTTCTGCATCTGCTGACCTGAAAGAAACACACATGAGGCTCATCAACCCTCTTATTCTTCTCTCTCCTCCTCCCACCACCCCAGCTGGAATCAATCCTGTAATTGATCCTGAAAGATTTTTGGGAGCTCTCTACCTTCGGCTAAAACCTGCCCCAGGTCATATCAATGGGATATGGCCACAACCACCACCTTCTCCCCTCTCATTGACCACGAACATTAGAACTGCAGTCACACTGACAACGCTTGACAGACCACAGCGTCACAGTGCTAGGAGCCATACAGATATATAGCCTGATCCCCCCCCAAAAATCAAATTGACCCCAAAGCTTGTCCACCTTTCACTTGCTGTATTGCTTTCAGGAATAAGTGTGAAATTAACTTTACAGTTTTAGCTGGCCAAAAACCCAGGAGGTGTCAGAAAATAAAATTTAAAATAATAATAATAATAAAATCAGCTTTTTTTAGACAGCCGATGCATGAGAGCCAAGAGTGGCAACCAGTAGCCCCTGTAGGAATGCCACTGTGGGGTCAGGAGGCACATTCATCTTGCCTCCCATAGCCTCAAAGTTCAAGAGAACAACCAGCAGCTCAGGTCTCCTGTTGAACACGTGCCAGTACTTGACTTTCTTGACAGTTGTAAAGATGTCAGGGTCTCGCTGAAGTATCAGAAGGTCTAATTTAGGTACCTATTAAATGTCATCTGAATGTGGTTCCAGCGTTCAAAACAAGAAAGCATTATGCAGAGATATTCTTTCCGGTTTTCCCTGCAGCCTCCTTGGAAAAAAGTTGCCATGTAAATGAACAAAAGACACGTGAAGCAATTTCCCCAGAGGGAACGTGCTCAGCTCCAGCGAGGAGCAGACACAGCCCACGGTAAAAGGTGCTGCTACGGTAGGACCCGCTGACCCACGACAAACACCTTCATCAGCAAGAGCTTGGCAGGGCCAGCCATTGAAAATGCTGTCTCTCCAGAGTTGCTTGTCTTTTTACAAAGGATAAAATAGGAAAGTCATAACACTTATTATTTAAAAAAAAAAAAAAAAGAAAAAAAAGTAGGCTGATTTTCATATTTTCAGAAACAGACATGATGCCTCATGCTATTCAATGCATATATGAGACTTATACGCCCATATTTTCCTTCTCTCTCTCTTTTGTGGTGAGCTTTTAATTTCTCTTATGTTTAACAGACAGTTTAGGTTATTTTTGCAAAGGGACTCAATCTACCCACGGAGGATGGAGGAAGGCAGCAGATGGTAAATGCAAGAATCCTGTATGACCCTTGCCTTTTGTGACAGACAGGGACAGACAATGAGCTGGCCTCTGTGAGGGATAGATGGTGGACAGAGGAATGGTGCTGGTAGTGCTCGAGGGAGAAAACCAGTAAGTTTTGTTCTCTATCCCAGCATCTGCGGCAGGGTCCTCTTTCTATGGCTTGGACATAGTCCTTCCCTTCATTTTTCACCAAACTCTCTCAATAACACTATTCATCTGAAACTTCTCATGTGCTCTATGTGTCAGATTTTAAGACTTCAAAGGTACCATCAAGGCAGGAAATACGAAGTCACCCTGGGAATCAATGGATTATCACTCAGGGCGATTCATTTAAGACAACATGGTTGTGTTAGATAACTATTTTAAGATGCTATGATTCAATTTGATTTGAATTGCTTCTTGTTGAACTTTCAACCTTCCACTCCACCCTCTCCCTCTTGGGCCTGTTCTTACTGAAGTCACTTGGGTCCCTGCCAGAACATATACAAGCTGCGAGCAACGGCGTAGAAAAAGCAGTACAGAAAGGCTGTGTGGTGGAAGAATTTGGCATCCTTTTCAAGGAGAAATAGAATAATCACCAACTTGGCAATTGAGTTTCTAGAAGCATTTTTCCCCCCCACTTTATTCTCAGATCTTTAGTGAAATTAAAAAAAAAATATATAAAAAAAATCTTGATTTAAATGGCATTGCTTATAGAATCATAGCTTTTGCTGTAAGAAGTGTCTCAGATCTGGAATAATAGACACATCCAACTCAGGAATGAAGTTCACTGGCGTATGTGATAACTAATATAGCCTCTATCCACACTTGGTTTGCTGCCTCTTAGCCGGTGAAGAGTTAGTAATCACTCATTTTCAAACAACGTCATAATTTTGACTGAAGCATTACAGAAATCAAGGGCAGGAGCACCAGAGGATCTCAGAGTTGTATCATGTGGGTCCGGCTTCCATATCTAATAATATTTCATTTTAAGACAGACCTTCCCTCCCTGAGCTTCCATGAGGATTCGATAAGGAAAGTGGGGAGAGGAAAGTCAATTGCATTGAGCTGAACCCTTACTCACATCTCTAGATGTTCGTTCTTTTATCCCCACCTTTGATTTCTAATGGCAATAGATATTTCTTAAGAAATATCAAGGAATTAAAATGCACAGAGATGTGAGAAAGGCTCTTCCCAGAGGTATAAGTATCAAGAGAAGGAAAAATATTATACATAAAACAGCACCTCCACGCAGAAAGCAAATGAGAATTCCCCAGCCCTCTCACCAGCTCACACATACCAAACTGCTGAGAGACGGGAACGTACACCACGCGCAGAACTGTTTAACTATTATAGATTTAACATGGGGTAAGAAAGGAATGAAAGGAAAAGAAGTGCTCTGTAGCTGCTTCGGTGAGATTATTCTGACGTAAAATGGAAATGAAAATTTCTTTCAGCACCTACTGTCTCCAAGCGGAGAGACAGAGGTCTGGTTTGAAAGAACCCACTTTACATAACAATTTTTCTTGTTGCTTTTAAGTGGGCAAGACTGACTCAGCCCTTCCCTGTCTCACTAAGTCCTCACCGCATCTCACTGGCTTGGCAAATATATGTTAGTTTTTGGAAGGCTGAAGGAAGCCAGAGAAACTAATTATGCAGCTTGATAACTTTAAACCGCAGTGCAAAATTTAAACAGCTAAACAGCATTAGATGATACACAGAGTAGTGAAGATCTTTGACTTTAGTGCAACCAGCAACACAATTAGAGAAAGCCAGTGAGCTGGAAGACACCCCCATGAGTGAAAATTACAGATTGAGAACATAGATGAGGGAGAAGGGGTGTCAAAGAAGAAAATATTATGGAGCAGCATTCACTATTAGGTACTTATAATCTCATTTTACCTAGAATAATTCCAGCTCCACATGATGCCAGCTACATAAAGGCTTGAAGTGACAGCCAGTTGGATCACTGCACAGTTTCCAGGTATCTTAAACTTATTTCTGCCTCAAAATATGCATGAAGTGGCAATTTAATAGCTGATCATTATTTTAGACTGAGATGTCCCAGCAGGCTCATTTCCTTTCTGCTCTTCAGCCATCCCATTTAGCTACGCCTTGACATATCCCTCAGCCAAGAAAGATGACTCTAATCATCTGTTCTGATCTCCTGGATGAGACAAGCCCATCACACCAGCTCACCCAGGAACTGAACTGCCTGCCCTGAATTCTTCACTGGGACAAATCTTCCAAAAGCTGGATGTTCCCCCATTAACTAAAGCATCTCCGGGCTGTGCATTGCTGCTCTGCAGACTGCACTCCACAGAATTTACCTAATATTTTTTAGTAAACTCTCTTAGGAAACTACACAGGAAGTTTACAAACTTGCTGATCTTTATCTCTCCAGCACCTCTGAATTGTCAAAGCCACTTGAAGCAATACCTCCTATCATACAGGAGATGGAAACCCTGTGTCCCAAAGCAGCAGCCTTCTTCAACAGAAACAGGGCAACATAAAATGAACAAAATAAAAAGAAAAAGGAAAGGAAAAAAAATACAACAACCAAAGCCATTGATCTCAGACTGGAGACTCTAACCAGACTCGGTAACTGCTCTTCACCCCAACAGACTGTGAAGATAAGAGGACAAAGCTTTCATTTAGATGTCTTTCATCTTTCTGTTGGCAAATATGATAAAACCGCTCTTGACTGCGATTGTCATACTAGGAAACATAGATCCATCAGACCTGAGAATTCATTTTTCAGTGCAGTATCTAAGAATTTGAATTGCAGAAGTTAGCACTGAGAATTAGGGAAAAAAAATTGAGCTCTGCCATTGGAAACTGGGAAAAATAATACATCCTTACCACAGATGTTATTATTACTTAGCAATTAATGGAGAGAACACAAAAATTTTGGGCACATCTTACTTAATGCAATCCATTTTTCTTCTGAATACTTCACTCCAGCTCCTTCATCTACTTAGGCACAAAACATCCTTGCAGATCGCATGAACAGCCAGAATAATATTTTCCAGACGTAAAATTAATGGCAGTACTTGGTTTTTGGTATCATGGGTAGGGCTCAGAAAGGGAAAACGCCAGTACCTGCTCTAAAGTAATCCCCAGGACTTCCAAGGATGCTTGATGCACCCAGAGGGCTATAAAGGTAATTCATCCCTTCCGACTGCTGCTGACTCCAAAGCCATAGCTGCGCTCAGCAGGATGGTATTTATTTTTCATCAAACAGGGACAACATTTTCAGTTATAGTTTTCCTACCTCAAGACCACTTAGGGCCTGATCCTGTGAGGCGCTGATTGATCTCTGCAGCATGAAGGACTAACCCCAGAGGAACCAAGAAGTCAACTCCACTCAGCATATTGGAACTTGAAGTTTCATTGTGATATTACAGGTCTTTTACCAGGTGGATATTCCATTTTAATCACTGAACTACAAAAAACTGTCCAAGCATCACTGAGCAGGGATACAGATTCAGCCCCATATCCTGCTGCCAAAGTCTCATCAGGCATTCATTCTAGCAACCAAAAGGTATCCGTATTACTTCATAGACAATCTGGATTAGCAAACTCATACTGCTTATTAGAGAAATTTAAGAATACTGACTGGAAAATATGACAGATTTTTTTCTCATTTCTTAGCTTCTTGCCCATCAGAGGTTGTTTTTTTTCACCATATTGGTAGTTTTCCAATCGGTGATCTGTTCAATACATTTGGAAAAGATTTTTCATTGTTTTTGGTTTTTTTTTTTTTTTTTCCTTCTTGAAATGTTCACTTTGGCTGAATTTCCCAATTTTGAAGTTTTTTGAGAATTTCGATTGCTTACAAAATATTTTTTTTTTCATATAATTATTTCTTACCTTTTACTACCTTCCTCAAATTGTTCAGCTGCAGCAACAGGCTATATTTTCCCATAGCCTGGAAGACCATACACCACAAAAAACCTTACAGACCCTCTTTGCCTTCTACGTTCGTCTTTGACCACTGTCCCCCACAAACCCAGGGGAAGATTAGAGCTTCCCTCTGTGCCTACACAAACCTTTACTAACAACTCCTCCCCATCTAGCTCATGCCTTCATATTTCATAGGCTATCTATACTTCTTTGCCTACAGGTGAATTACATATAGTAACTCAGTAGTTAATCTGCCTTGTGGCACCACAGGCTGAGTAAAGGCTATTAATACCCATGCTTTTGCATGCACAGTTATATAAATATTAAGCTCTCTGAACGGACACCACATTACAGACAAAAGCACACATATGGGATGCTATTGCAGAAAGACTTACAAGAACAAGCTTCCTCCCCAGAGACCCAGGAAGCAGATGGAGAGGACAGCAAGAGCCACCAGGGCAGCCAATTGTAAGAGGTGAAGGGAGGAAACTATAATTAGCTGCTTTGAGGGTGCCTCCAGGTGTTACCACCAAATTTAAAGGGCTAGCGCTTAGAAACAGCCCTGCTGAAGGAATGCTTCTGCAAGAGATTAGGTTTACATTAATAAATCAGCATGAAATAAAAATAAGGAAGAAATGGTTGTCAGAGAAGAGTGCAGAAACGTCTTAATGTCATTACGTGTCCTAAAAAAGTGGTAGTGCTGGTTCTCAGGATTTACAAAGGAGAAAAGGAGACACAGCAACAGATTCTGTAGGCTGCTTTGGCTATGATTACCTCCACTATGATCTTATTTTCTGTTACTTTTGTTCTGGTTGTTTAGAGGCTCAAATCTTACTTCCACTCCTGGGAAGGGCATGTGGCAAAATCAATAGCACTACTTCTGCCTCCTGCTTTTTTTGAGAAGCCTTTTTCTGTAGGCATGTTCTGAGGATATCTTTCAAGGGGGGGGGAACAGATCACCTGTAGTTTGGCAAGGAATCTTGTATCTATTAATATATCTCCTTAGACTTCACATCCCCAATAAAATCCCACATCTAGAGAACACAGGAAAACCACAGACCTTTGAAATGTCTGTGTCCAAAGCAAGGTCACAACTGGGTGATAGTTTTGCATACCTACAATTGGGACCTATGGTGGCATTCCTGTTGGGGGTCTGGCTCAAAAACTGTTCTGTGTCCTGAGAAACTCAAAGAATGAGACAGAGTGGTGGCTGGTACAAAGTAATTTGTTACAACCAGCATAACAAAATCTATCTCTGTGCATCATATGATTCATGAAGTAACCATCTCCTCCATGTCGTTCATAAGGAGGTAAAGCCTGCAGCAGAGGTACAGTCAGGATAGACTTCATACTGCCTCCTGTTCCTACAGCTTCCCAGCTTAACTATGCTGATCTGCTCTACCATGAGGGCTTTTCTGGACAGGAGAGGGTTTTTTTTCAGAGCAGACATACGACTCTCCTTCTCACTATCTTCTTGCTTTTGTTTATGAATGAAAGGACAGTGATTTGCAATCATGAGAGCACAGAAGGAAAAAGCCATTTTTGGCCCAGACTCATTCCCACTCAAGCTCTGTCACTGAACATCCTCTGGGTATCTGGCTGAAGCAGTCTAATGCAATGAAAAAGGCTATTGGCTTTATGTTTTAATTTAGCCTTCTCATATATCTTCTATGCAGCCACAAAAGCGCCTTTTTCATTTTTAAGTCAGGTAGAAAATCACTATCATGACTCCAGTGTAAAGGATGAAATATCAAAAATATCAGTATCCATCTAAGTAATTTTTAATGAATCGAGTCCTTTGTCCAACAGCAAATGAACTTGTCCCCTTGGCAGAGTAATACAATCTAATCTGTTCTTATTTTTGGATTAATTTCAAAAACTGTCTCTCTGCATTTGGGAGCTCGCTCTTATCCTTCTATGTGCAAGTTTTCTTTCTTAAAATAAACTTTAAACCCTATTTCTACCTTCTTTTCTAATTTCCACTTGGAGGAAGATTTCATATTCTAAAAGGCCCAGAGCTAAACTGAAAAATCCTTTCCAATGTGCAGTTTCATTTGCATTTACCTTGCAGAAATAGAAACGGTTTATTTCTTGTCCTGGCTTGACGTACTCAAGGTACAGGCCCTGAGCTACTCAACCCATGGGTTTTACTCTGATACATGCATTTCTTGTCAGGTGGACCATGCCATCCTTTTACCCTGTAGACCTCTGGGAAAGTAGAAAAAAGACATCGGTGTTGCAACATTCTTCAAAAAAATGTCTCGTGTGAACCTTTGGTTTATATATGTTTTTAATCTGGAAAGCTTGGGCTCCCCTTTTTCATTATATATAACAGCTCAAATAATGAACACAAATAAATATATATTTTATGCATTAAACTATACCAGTCATAAAAGTCTTTAAATAAAAGGCAAAATACGTTTTAAGTCTGTCTACTCTCATGAACCTTCTCATTTTTCCTGTCACATCACCGTTCATGACAAATTCCTTTATCTCCTTTTCATGATATGCAGCTATTTCTGGTTTTGTTCACCCACTGCCAGACTCTGATCTCAGTAACGTTGGTGTAATTCCAGTGCAACTCCAGAGTGGCCCCCAGTGTCTGGAGGAAAGTCTGATACCCTTGGTTCGATCCAGATAAAACAGTAGTAATGCTTGCTGGCAGAAGGCAGCATTTTTGGGGATTTGACGAGGAGGACTGTGACCAGACTTCAGACTGAGGGCAAACATGAATATCTATCTGTTGTCAAGACAATCTGCAGTCCCAGGGTCTGTTGGGTTTGGCTGCGGAGGGTCTGCTCTGGGTCCCCTGGGTGGGATTCATGGGCTACGTTCTCAGGATCTCCAGCTTTCATTCCCAGCGCTGTCTACTGCCGTGGGACCGGCGCCAGCCCCAGTGCACCCTGCGAGAGCTCTCTGGCCAGCTTCTCCTTCCTTGGCACAGCCCCTCTCCTACCCTTGGGCAACCATCTCCTTCAGACAAGCTCTCTGCTGTGGGTTGAGGGGGCGGGCTGTGCCCTGCAGAAGATGGAGACTTTTTTCAGGGCGTTGCGAGACATCGTAGCGTAGACGAACAAACTCCCAGTCAAGCTATTTAATTATCTTAATCGCACCCGTGGCGACTACAGAAAGTGTGAGAACTTCTTAAAAAAAGTGTAATCATCGCAGTATTGCACACATTAAACAGCATGTACATTAACTCTAAACTATATCTTTGCGAGCTTTCTGACTCAGTGATGGCATCATCCCATCAGGGTCCATAGAGGCCAGGAGAAACAAAAACAGTTGTGCTCTGACAAAGCACCTCGCTCTTCAAGGAAGGAGCTACTGCTGGAAAAGACCATCTCATGTTTTTCACTATGAAAAACTGGAACTTTTAACAAAAGCCAGTGGGCTATGCCTGAATCTGAGTTGACATCGACAGGCTGGGACAAAGAATGAAAATCCATTCTGTTCTGTCCTGTCTTTTCAATCTCACAGAACCCTTCCAGTGTAGCAAAATGCTATGTACTATACCTAAAAGACCAACAATTTTTTTCCTGGTTGACATACCTACAGACATAGAGATTTATCTCATTTGTTGTGGCCTTTCCTCTCCTGGTATTTCCCTTACTGTACGGTTTGCGTTCCATGAAATTCTTTTAAAACATCTCCCTTTACTGACTTATCTGCTGAGACTTGCCTCTACTCAAGCTCTGAATCAGAGTCCATCAAACTAAGAATTATGTTGTCTTGACTCTTAAGCTGTAACACTTGCCTGTCACTGTACCGTTACTGCTCTTCTAATGGTTTTCATAATGAGTAAAATAGAATTATTTCCGTAGTATTCTGTTTGGTTTTTTTTTAGTTAATGTATTAAATGGTACTCAGGCAAACACAATATGGTGCTCTAGTTCCCAGTCTGAAGGATAAAACTGTTTCCATTTGAGTTTGGCTGTATACACCAGTCCTGCTTCTAGGGTTCCTTGCCGTTCCTCTGCAAACAGACATCAGTCTGGGAAAATCTGTCTCATTTCTGCTGGCTTTGGAGCTCTTAAACTCTTCATATATATACAGGTCTGGTTGCTGCAGCTGCCTGGATTAGACTCTTGCTGTGTGCTCCACACCTTCAGTTTCTCCACAAGCCTGACTGTGGTCAGCAGATGTAAATGCAGTTCAGCCTGCAGTAGAAGTCACTGGTGAGACCAGTGTTTAGCCTCTACTTTGATAGCCTGACATCCAGAGACAACATGAATTGCAGTTTGGTTCTCCAAAATCTGGACATCTTGGACTCCGGTTGCATCTTCTGCTGAGGTGCCACCACTGCGCTGGTCAGTCTGGACACAGGACCTGAAGTCCCTGGAGTTCAAAATGAAGTGACTTGCCATCATGATGCTGTGATGGCCCCTTGGCTTTGCAATTCACTACGCTTGTTTGAATCACAATATCTTGTATCTGTTCACTTTCAAGACAAATTTTGTTTACAGGAATAGCAAATGCAGAACACAGGCTGCTATTTATTCCTCACAAATGAGGTACTGTTTAGCTGATTTAATTTCTACAGGAGGCATACGTGAAGACTTCTGGTTTACGTGTCCTGTACCGTACTTTCACAGCAGAGTACTTGGGGGAAAAAAAAAAAAAAGAAAGATACACGCTTGTAGCAGTTACAAATCAACTGCACCCGGGCGGGCAGAGACAGCTTCTCTCCTCCAGCATAAATACACCTTCAGACTCCCAGAGGAGTTGATTTAAGCAGTGCAGGGGGAAAGAAGGATAATGTACCCACGCGATTGCTGCAATCTGGTAGCCCGACTCCTGATCTGCACCGTTCTTCCAACCATTGCCTGCTCTCCACACCCATAACACCCTCCTCTTTTCCTCTGTCCCAGTTCAGGAAATCACCTCCATTTAGCACACCATTATTATGCAAACTTAAGTGTCATTAGAGCTGTCTAGGTAAGGCTGGAGGTGGATACTATGTACCCGAGTAGCTTCGAGGAGGTGTCATGGTGATACAGAAGAGCTGGGTACTTAAATTCAATCTGAATTGGTGGGGCCAAAATAGCCTATGAATTTAAAATGGTCTTTGGAAACACTCACACACAAAAAAAAGTCTAACTTTACCCCAGAAAAACAAGCTACTTTATGGCAGGTTAGCAAAAGAGGAACCATTTGTGAAGCAGAAATGAAGATATGACTAATACAAAACATGGCTCATGTGAGCAAGTACTACTTGAGGTTCAAGCAGTCCCAAGACAACCTATGAAGAACGTCAGAGGATTAGATTCAGCTGACTTTGCTTTAGCTACATAAAGGCTAAATTTCGGATCTCAGCTGCACAATGAGGCCCTCTGTAGCCAAAGGGGAGACACCCGGAAACCTCCAGCTCCGCGTCCTCCCCCTCCTCTGACCTGCCCACCTGGGGAGCATTGGGTTGCCTCTGTAGACATCTCTTTCCCTCCATCGGTGAGAGAAACCTGGATGTCAAACCTTCAGGTCAATCCGGTTCGGGCAGAGGAATATTTTTTGATCATCACCTTATTCCCATAAAAGTTAAGCAGCCACAATGCCTTCCCAAGAGTAACACCCAAGTGAACTTCAGCCTGCCCCTGCATTCACAGGCACAAATTCTCCCCCGCTTTGCTTTCTGCCCTAAACCAGAAAAAACATTAATGTGAGAGAGAGATGGCAGGTTTTTTGTTAAATAGTCCACTGCTTCGCCGCTGAACTGATAATGAGGGTAGCCTTGCCTGAAGGCTCTCTGACTTTGCGCATTTTAATCAAGAATAGAGGTCAATGATGAAAAATTAAAGTTCTTGTTTTTCCAGAGCATGTAATGTATCTTATAATTTAATCAAGACTAACATGCTGCTTTTTATTACATAGCCTATCATTCGACATAGAAGGGCCAAATTTCCATTAGGACTTGAGCGACTCAGTGCTGTTGAGCCCTCAGTAGACTTTCAGAACAGTTTGATGCTTTTGAAAACACTATTAGATGCGTTCAAGCCTGTAGATATCTGTTCAAAATAAGGCCCAAACCTCCTAAACCAAAAATCAGAGGCAAAGTGAGTTATGCGGTATCAAATTAGCAAAGAAGCAATTGTGAAATGCATGAATGAAGGGAAGGAACTGAAAACCGGGGCTGCAGTCAAAACAGAAACCAACAAGTGTGTGTAAAGAAAGGAAATCGAATGCATCCCTTTTGTCAGACAAAATCACAGTGTTGCTTTCGTTCCCTGTAATTACCTCCGTGGATCCAGCCCTTCCTGGCTGCTCCCACATGGACAACTAGAGGTCCTGCCTTCTCTTCTTACACCGCTTCCAGGGGGGAAAGGGACTGGAAAACTGCTGTGTCTGGCTTTCTAAAGCTCTTAGGTAGGTGTCTGCCGAGAAGTCGTATCACATCCTACACATCCTTACTCGGTGGCTCCACTCCGTGCACTTTTTTGGAGTCACACCAGTCAGGAGGCCCAGGGTCAGAATTACACCTTAATTCTTGTAGTAGTTATGTTGCAGCTAATTGGGACATATTTTTGCAGACTTCAAGGAGATAACCGAAAATACCAGGAGGTAGCACACTGCTAATGTTTGAAGGGCTTGTATTTTTTCCTCCAAGATCCATTTCACCACATAAACCGGGCTGCAGAGCTGAGAGTATCTGCAGGGGGAAAGGCAGGACCCATGTGGGTTTTTTTTTTTAGTTTTTGGACTGGAGATCATCCTGTCATTATTTTTTCCTAAAGTATGATCCAACCTGCATGACCTGTTTGCATCCATCCACTGCCTTCATCGGGCAGTGCCACTGTGGCTGAGGTGTGCTACACCCAAGGTATCCAACGTGATGGTGCTCTCAGCATCATGGATTTTCCCTCAGCTGTGAGAAGAAGCCAGGGCTGTTCATCACAGAGGAACATCTGCTGCCTCCCAGCCCGTTTCTCCACATCCCCTTCATCTGCCAAAAGGGCCAAGCTGTTCTTTGTGGGCTGGGTGTGACACCCAAGTTGTGACTAAGAGCCTCAGTCTGGAGCCTGACGGGATCAGTTACCTCCAACTGATACAATTTCACCCCAAAAGACTAGAGGAAAAAAATGAGTGGTGAAAAGTTTGCGGGTTTTTTTCCCCCCAAGACACTGTACATGAGGGGCTTTTTTCACATCTCACCTCAGCCAGTTCACAGGTCTTACAGCAAGGCAAGGCAAAAGCCAGCAGAGAAGGCACCAGGAGAGTCACCAACCATGACGGTGCCAGAAATTTCAGGCTCATGTATTGAATCGTGGGTCCTGCTGGTACAAAGGCTTCTGAAAAAAAAAGAAAAAAAAAACCAAACACCAAAAATGTGTGTTTTTCCAGAGATGAGAACCCCATGAAACGCTGCTTAAACAAAACATTCTTCCCACCTCCACACTTGTACCCAACAGACTTCCCAAGAGCTCACCTAAAGAAGCAGTTTTGAAGGAGATGTGACCTCTTTCTACTTCTACCACGCATCCACAGTTGGTTCCCTGAGCTGGCTAGAGTAGGGATGGATTTGCCTGATCTTCTAGGGGCAAGTTAGATACGACTGGCGTTATTTGGACTTCCAGGCTAAGAGCCACAGCCATGGGTGAGGGCTTTGCTGCAGAGGGCTGGGCTGCTGACTTGGATCCATGGCAAGCTGCAAATAATGAAACAGCAGATCACCTGCACCGCGTCTCCAGAAGTTTCACATAAACAGAAACAGTCCTCTCTCTTCGCCTTCTTCCAATACATTGACGACTTTTATGTGCGCGTGTAACCAGATCCGCGTGAAATGATTGGTAATAGCAGCCTGGAGTAATGGGGGGAAAAATAGCTTTTATTCGCTTGCATAAAATGTCAAAACATGGATCAGACTGGCTGAACATCCAGAAATTCTTTCCATCCCATCATCGGATTTGCCAGCCATTCTAGGATGTCTTTTTCAAAAAATGAAGACGACTTACGAAATTGTCTTGCTTGAGTAAAGACAGATACTGTTTCCAATAGGAAGGGTAAGTTTATTTTGGAGTTTTAGATTATCTGTTTTTAAAGTCTTTTATTTAGGGACTGCTTTTCACTCCAAAATAGTCAAAGATGCTTTATGTCATAGCAAAAGGTCCCTCAAATTGTCTTCTTTGTTTGTTTAAATGAGACATTATCTTATTCTTAGCATTTAATATAATCCTTTTGGAGTCCAGTAGATCTTGTCCAAGTTGCTGATCATGTAAAATTCCAAAAATATTTAAACAGAGGCCAGCAGCAGCACAAGGATTAATAAACAAAATATGACTGGCCAGCTTTATGGGCAAAGCAAAGTGCCCATTTGGGTGTTTCTTTTTCTTATGTAGGCAAAAGGAGGGGGAAAAAGTTGATTATCCTTGCAGAGGGCAACTGGTGAAATTGCAACTTTCATGGTAAATGGCTCTTTAGCGATGCAACTGAGAGGGAGAAAAACAAGTGATGTACAGTCTTCAAAGATTTACCAAAACTTCTCTGTTCAGGATTTGTGTGTGTGTGTGGCAATCAGAATGAAAACTGATAGGTATGATTACTTACTAAATCGGATGCTGTGTGTAGCAGCTACGGATGGTGGTGACAAAATTCTGACAGATTTCTCTGCTCTGTATGCACACTCAGCAAAACCTCAGGAAAAGAAAAAAAAAAACAAAACAAAAAAACAAAACAAAACAAAACAAAAAAACAAAAGAGCATTTGGAGAGTCAGTGCCGTGAGTGCTTAGCAAATTTGAAGCTTGAGCAGTTAGAGATGAGGCCAACGAGAATAAAAGCTGCCGCATATACATACATGCTGGACGGATTGAGCAAAAAATATCTGCCATCTGGAGAAGTCATAGATGAAAAACGTTTGTGTGCTGAAACAGCCATAAAATAAGAAATCTGACATTATTTTTCCTACCTTTAGCAGTTTGTCAGTGTGTCCTTTGTTGGGAATGCATTTTAGTGACAAGAAGACACCTGAACTTCAAAGCCTTCAACTTCTTAAAGGCCTTGCCTCCCAGATGAAGGCAGAGCACATCTGAGAGCATCTGCTCTGCTGAATGCAACCGAATAGCCTGTCTTGAACCTAGAGGAAAACCACACTCCTCCTCAGCAGCCAGCAAACCATCAGACTAGTTCCTCTGGTTGAACCAAGTCTTCCACTTCACTGTGTCCATCAACTTTTAACACTTACCAGGACCACATTGATGCTTAAAACCATGAGTCATCACCACACAGGACGTCTTATTTAACAGCAACAGAGTCTGTCACTGCTTAACTTAGGAGGTGACACATGGCTCAGCTCATGGGCTGTCACCAGTTTGGTGGAGGTGGAGTTCCCTTGGTGGTAGCGCACACGCTCCTCCTCCACCCTGGTGAGAGACTGGATCTCTGCATCAAGCAAGGAACTGAACTGCTTTTGGCTGGAGACTCCTGCTTTTTGGGCAAATACCCCACTTCATGGTGGGCTGCACCAACCAACCAACCAACCAACCTCTGAAACCTGCCAGACTGGACCAGCCAAGAAGCCTGGAGGAAACATATCGCTTATTTGTCATCCTAGGTAGAGGCTTCAACCAAGCACAGAAGCCAAGGCTGAGTTACTGCTGTGGGACAAGAGGAGAGGGAGAAGGAGAAAACCCCACAGCGGGAGCACGGGAGAGACCAAATGTCAAGAACCTCATGCTTTTAGATCCCCTGGAGGAGGAAGATGCCTAATACGAAATAAGGGGATTTATTTTTGCTAGGTTACTCTTTGGGGGTTCGTAACAAACATTTTGTTTAACGGGAATGTTAGCACATGTAGTCTATGTAACATATAGTATATCACCTAGGTCATGATATTTCCCCTGTTCCCTGCTTTCCCAGATGCAGTTTTGGGCCTGAGGATAAAAAGCCAACCCTGCGAATGTAGCAGTAGCTGCTTTTATTCAGTCCTTCCCAAGGAAACCAGGTGGCCACTTCAACCAGACTATTCTTTGTCAGAAGACAGATGTAAAAAAGGAAAGTTTTACCTCAAACGACCTTAGACTAAAGACGTAACCCACTCCCCTCTGTCCTCCAGCTTTGTAGCAGCAGACTTCTCTATGAGTAAACAAGCCAAGATCCAGGTGAGAATGATTATAGAGAATGATTTCAGAGCATTGCAGGACACTGCTTTGTGTGTAGAGACTATCTAACCTGAGCACTTGAAATGGACTTGCGTTTCTAAGATTTAGTTTTAGCAACTTTTCCATAGGAAAGGTGATATTCAATTGGCAATTTCCAATTGCAAATAAAATACTACAGCTGGAAAAATATACATACTGGAATTCACAAATTTCCCATGAAAACGCAAGAGGAAGTCTTCTCCTAGTTTGAAGTTGTATGTGGAAAAGACATTAGATACTGTCATAATCTGAATTGAAGCCCGATATCTTTACCCTGTGATTAATGTGGAAAAACAGTGACTTAACGGGTAAAAATAATGTCTATACGAGTAGTCTTCAGCTTTTTATTTCAGCTTCTCAGAATGTGGAACTTTACGTACTGCAGCGGAGCACATCACTGGAAAATTCAGCCTAGAAATGCTACTGTTTAAAGAGACTATCCTAGGGAAACCCATAAAATAATCTTTATTTTATTTCCTGTCTTCATAGCAGGATTTTAAGGTCATTGAGATCACAAGGAAAGAGAGATAACACAGAATCTTTTGGGGAACGGTTAAGACTCAGATATCTTCATAAACCCTAGATAAAGATCCAGATTTTGAGAGATGGGAAGCCAAATCCAAACCTTCTCCCATCCATCCATGAGGCAGGTGACTGTCAGTATCTCACCCAACAAATCCCAGAATCACATGGGGTTGGAAGGGACCTCTGGAGATCATCCAGTCCAGCCCCCTGCCAGAGCAGATCCACCCAGAGCAGGTCCAGGCGGGTCTGGAATGTCTCCAGAGAAGGAGACTCCACCACCTCTCTGGGCAGCCTCTCCAGGACTCTTGCCACCCTCACAGGAAAGAAGTTCCTCCTTGTCTTTAGATGGAACTTCTTACATGCAAATTTGTGCCCATTCCCTTTTGTTCTGTCACTGGGAACCACTGAAGAAAGACCAGCCCCTTCTCCTTGACACCCACCCTTTAAGCATTTATAAGCATTGATCAGATCCCCCCTCAGTTGCCAGAAGAAAGTCCACAGGTTCACATTACTGCTTTGGGTTTATTTCCCAACAATCATCTCAGAAGAATTGTCAGATGTTTTGATCTCACGTGAGGGAGTATGTGCTCTGTTTGGCGTGAACATTTTTTTTTTTTTTCTGATTCTCAATAGAAACTGTGGGCATCTTGGTAGGGCTGAAATTAGCAGGAATCTGCAAGTAATCGCAGCCTGGAATGCCGGGCACCCAGCACTGGCAGAGAGGAAGAAGAAGAAGCCAAGGGCGCTGCACTGCTGCCACGACTGGTTTTAATTGCTCCAATTACAGAACAAGAAACAGGTCCAGGTCACACCGAAGCCAGGAAACCAATGAAATCATTGGGTCTGGCACTGCAGATCCACCTTTCTCACTAGTTAAGTTCTCCTCACTTTTCATAAAATGGAGATTGCTTTTAGAGATATTCTAATTTCTCATCAACGTGCTATTGTTACTTGCTATTTCTGGGCAATTCTGCAACCATGGATGATTCAGTTTACAGAATCAACTATTGGCCTTGGTGCAACTTTCAGTTTTGTGCTTACTATCTTTCAGATTCCTCACTGCTTATACTTACAGTTCTTAGTGATGCTCAGTTAGTTTTTCATGATTTGACACGTAATGTCACCTGTGGCCATTATCAGTTTACCAGTAAGACATCAGGATTATCACAGAATCATAGAATGATGATTTGGGTTGGAAGGGACCTTAAAGATCATCTCAATCCAACCCCCTGCCCTGGGCAGGGACACCTCCCACCAGACCAGGTTGCTCCAAGCCCCATCCAGTCTGGCCTTGAACCCCTCCAGGGATGGGGCAGCCACAGCTTCTCTGGGCAACCTGGGCCAGGCTCTCACCACGCTCACAGCAAAGAAGTTCTTCCTAATATCTGACCTAAATCCATGATGATGAGAAGAGGTTAAAAATCATTTCAAGGCAGAAAAAGAACAAAAAGGAGTGCAAGGAGTGGGACAGAAAGGAAGAGATGGGAATTTATTGCACTGTCTTTGGGGAGCTAATGGTCAGGATTAGACTTGGGATGCATCTAAGGGAGCTACTGTTTTAAGAAAGGGTCCAGAGTACAATATATGGGAAGGCATGCAGGGGAAATAGGAAAGGAGTTTCAAAAGTAGGCTACAGTGTAGGAAGCAGATCCTCCATATCCATCTGAGTTGGATGGGTACGGTAACTGTACCAATGAAGCAGCTCTGCAGGACTGAGCTCCGGAATACAACAATTATCACACTGACAGAGTTCAAAAGAAAGAACAAAAGGCCCGGCAAGGAATCGGCCACCTCGATGTTATCAGTCCAAGCTTCATCCCTGCAGCCTCCCTTGCTCAATCCTCTGCTCCTGGATTTTACATCACCTCTTCCTCTTCTCCCGGGCAAGAATGGGCTCGAGGCAGTAGGTGCTGCAACACCACACACGTGTGCGTGGCCTCCCTCGTCACAGCCAGGCACTAATTGCTGCAGGCCCCCCCAAGCAGATAGCTGCACACCGAGAGTCACAGGACAGAGGCAATCGGGAAACACAAACACGGCAGTAACGTTTGATGTCACTTCTTCCCGTGATTTCTTTTTTTTTTTTCTGGGTGCCTGAAGCAAAATGCCTGTACCATAAACCAGCCTCGACCACTGTCAGTGCTGAGCCATCTCAAAGGCTCGGAAGCACTGAAATTTCATGGGCTTGAAGAAGTCTTCACTCTGCAGATGCTTTCTCTTTGCCTCTGCTGCACAACGTTTTTAAACAGAAATATTTCCACTCCTCACCTGCTGGCTGGATCCTGACGAGAGAGATATACTGATCCCTTGCCTGTACCCATCCTCAGCACACATTTTTTCCTGTTGGTATGAGATATGAAAGGCTAATCATCTGTCAGCTTTGGAACGTGATGGATCTCCTTCTGCCTGGTCCTGGTGAGGAGGTGTGGGACATTTGCTTGCAGCTGCCCGGCCAGCCAGGGAGGGCAGAGGACTTTAGGAGATAACGTGAACCAACTTTCTCCCAGCCCGCTCAAAGGGTTTGCTACAAGAAAATATGTCAGATATTTGTTTGCTCTGGCTGCGAGTGCACAGTCAGGAAGGGTTTAAGGACAGCTGATCCTGCCTTTGGGCAAGGCGAGGATGCAGCATACTTCTGCCAGCTCTTCCCACCCCATTTTCCCCAATAAGGGGATTACATGGTTAGAGTTACACACTAATGGCACTGAGCACACACACACACACCCAACTCTAGAAACAGCCCGTATAAAGACCCTTTCTCACTTTACCTCCTGCCCATACCACTGGGCTCTGGCAGATTTGGATATTCGGATATTCCCAAAAACCAGCTGGGACCCCCGGGAGGAGCTGAGGAATCCAGCGGCCATGCCAGGGTCTGACGTGTCTTCTGCACGCTCCCCAAACCACCCTGCTCATCCGAGGGGAAAACGCTGCTCCACAGCAGGTCCCACAGCATCCTATGGGAGGGGACCGAAGCCTTCGGTACCCATCCCACAGACACAATGGCTTCTTGCTAGGAAGCTGAAAATCCCCGTCTGGTCTTTGTGGCAGCGGGGCTCTGACAAGCAGACATCCCTTTTGTGGATTATTGCCAAAAAATCAGATGCCTGCAAAGTGAGCCGGAAAGTGTCTGCTGGGGAAAGAAATCCCCCTGCCTTTCATGAAAAGTTAATAAATGTCAGAGGAAAAAAATAAAAATCTGAAGACATAATAATGGCTCTGAGGATTAACTTTCTGTTATGGCAGAAGTGCCAGATTATTTATTGGAGATACATTTTTCCTATTTGTGGTTTGGGGTTTCTTTTTTTTTTTTTCCTTAAAAATAGATAATCAAGAGTTTATGAATGAAAGGCACACTGGGAAAAAAAAATCAATTTGACACACAAAATTAAATTTCAGCATCAAAAAGCTTGGATTTAGCACAAAAGGGAAAAAAAGGGTATTTCAGGCAGGCATCCTGCTGCAAAAAAGAAGGCCACTGGAGCTTAATGAGGAAATAAATACGATTAATATATGAGGAGTAAATAGGGAGGAAGTTTGGGCCGTAAGAGAATAATGAGGAACATACACTTGCTCTTGCTTTGTCTCCAGGCGTACGAGCCAAATTGCGTTTTACGGCTTTCGGGGTGAATAGAAAGTGGTAGAACAGCAAAGAAACTTCCCAAAGAGTTTTCCTCTCCTCTCGGAGAAGGGAGAGGCTACATATGCTAACTCTGCAGACAATGTGCTGACTCTGCAGTTCTTGGTGATGAGCAGAGGAAGTCCCTATAGACGGCTTTGGTGGCACATGCTTCCTTCCTTCGAGCATGAGACAACCAACAAAGAGGACTTGGCTTTTGCACAGAAGCCACCGAGCTGCAACTGAATAGGTCTCAGCTAAGTTGCCTTTTAAATCACATAATTAAAAGCAGCGAAGAAAGTCTTAAAAGGCATCATCCAGTCTTTCTATGCACACAACCACACGTGCACATGCCTACACACAAGCACATACTGCCAGAAAAATTTGCTATTTTGAAACAAATTTACCACACGGCTCCAGATAAATATTTAGACTATGAAATGTCAAAAGACTTAATACAATTATTATTCTGGAATTCAAATATTTTTTTTTATTTCTAACTATTTAAACTCATTTGTTTAAAAAGCCGAAGCACATTTAAAATAATTTGTTCTGGTTCAGATGGAATAAAATGCCTCAAATGAAGCTAAGACTAAATGAATTGTGTAATTATCATTAAATCCCCTGTTTCGGTAACAGTTTTTCCCCATCCCTGATCCCCTCTCTTCATTTGTAACTGTGTTAACCTAACCACTTCCTGTCCTCATCCATCTTATCAGGTTTTGTCCCAGAATCAAAAAGTGCTTTCCTGACCAAGCTCTTGACTTATCCACCATCTCCACTCCTGACAGGGGCTGGCCATAACCAGGGATTATCCCCCAGGATTGTCTGAGACCTTTGGATCTGCAGTGTGGCAGCCCACCTCCATTTCCTTTGGTCTCTTTTGCTGCGTACAAGGGGATGCCCTGGTTTATTTGAAGTCTCTAGCTGGGTGCCAAGGTGGTAGGACATGTGTCTGGTCACTATATCTGAAATCAGGGCATCTCAAGAGCCCCACGGTCAATGGGGCCAGCTGCTGGAGTGCAGTGTGGGCCAGGCATGAAGAAAGAGTAAAGGTTCTGATATGTTCAGTATAAGAAAAGAACCTATCTGAAAACCCTGGCCACCTTAGGACTCATCATAAGCAGTGTATGAAATGTCATATCCCATGTTGCTGTGAGGGTGGTGAGAGCCTGGCCCAGGCTGCCCAGAGAAGCTGTATCTGCCCCATCCCTGGAGGGGTTCAAGGCCAGGCTGGAGGGGACTTTGAGCAACCTGGTCTGGTGGGAGGTGTCCCTGCCCAGGGCAGGGGGTTGAAACCGGGTGATCTTCAAGGTCCCTTCCAACCCAAATCATTCTGTGGTTGGGTGATTTTATGTTCCAGCCAAGTAACGCCTGGTTTCTTCCTACTGCTCCACCAAAACCCAGCTCTCCTACATAAGCAAAAAGTTGGCATAATCCAGCTAATTCTAAAAAAAAATTCCGAAGTCACTTTTCCCTTGGTGCACATCGAGGAAATTAGGTAGGCACCACGGCTACCACACAGGTCAAGGCCAACTGCATGGTGACCCAATATCCTGGCCACGCTCATTCCAGGCTCTTCTTTCCAGTGCCCTGCAAGGGATGTAGACACTGAAGACGGATTCTTTGGGGTAACAGGAAGTAAATAACGAAAAAGCAAGCTGTACTTCCTACTGCAAGCCTCCTTTGGACCCAAGGGGATGTGGCAGGAGGCTACCCCCAGCCCACGTGCTTTTTACTCTTATTTGTCCAAAGAAGGAAGTAGAAATGACATCAACCTCATACCACGTAGGAAGGAGCCTGAGCCATGAGCTATCACTGGTCTTCAGGAAATTCAGCATAGACCAGTATGAGGAGGACTAGCCAGACCTTTGGTTAGCAAAGCAGTTTCTTCCCAAGAAATCAGTGGGTTTTTTTTTGTTTAGATTTGCCATTTTTTTTCCGCTTTTACTATGTCTAGGAAAAAAAAGATCTAAAATTACTGGTGTAAAATAAATATGTCTGAGCCCAGCCTTTCCAAATAAGAATGTTTCTGTCTATTGCACAACCCAAATGAGCAATATTTGAAATACTTTTCAAAAAAAATTATCATTCTGGTCTTTCCTGGCACTTTACTTAAACTATGCCTACCAAATGGATTCATTTAAAAATCCATATGCCTTTCAGAAAGCAAATAAAGTTCTTATTTGAATAAGTTTCTTTATTTGTTGCCAACCTCTTGGGGAAAATGTCCACTAATGTTTATCACAACATCAGAGACAGGAGCCAAACTTTTGCCAAAGCACTACATTATGCTTGGGGAATTATATATTGAAGGAGCAGCTCGAATGAGACAGCAATTGTACTGTGAAGAGCTTCATGGAGGAGATCAGCCACAGGTCATCGTCCCTCCTGATGGGCCTGGCAAGGGGGGGCAGAACGGGAAGTTCCAGCCCTAATGCTGCATTTCTTGCCTTCTGCAGGTTTAAGCCTTAACGTGGACTCACCGTGTTTCTGGTGGGTGTTTTACAGCTGAACTATAAACCCTGCAAACAGGGAATGATGATGGAAACACGGGATACCCCATAACCACAGCACACGGCTCTGGTGGGCGCCACCGTAGTCACGGCCTTACAGCTGAGTTTCAAATTATTCTATTGAATTACAGAAAGGGCTGTTATTAGGCTCTCCTCCCCTCAACCTCGTTATATACAGTGGTTTGCCATCATTAAGCCCCCTTTCTAACAACTTTTGCCTATAAACTGCTTAGCATATCAAGATTTTTCTGAACACTGCAATTTGATGTATTCAGGAGGGAACACACGTTCGCTGAGGCCGTGTGTCCCAGGCTAACGATGTCCTGCTGTCAGTTTAGGGGTGGGACATTGTGGATTCAGGACAGACAGTATTTTGGGGAAGTGGATGCACTGGTCAGCTGGTGGAGGTAGCCCTGCGGGGTGAGGTTAGTCTTTGCTTGTTAAGAAAATTCCTGAGCCTGATGCATTTGTCTGGAAGACAGCCCTATTTTATTTTATTTTATTTTACTTTTTAACCTTATCAATGCTTATAAGTGTCTAAAGTGTAGGTTGAAGGAGGATGGAGTCAGACACTTTTCAGTGGTTGCCAGTGAGAGGACGAGGGGCAACAGGCACAAGCTGGAACATGGGAGGTTCCACTCAAATATGAGGAAAAACTTCTTCACGGTGAGGGTGCCAGAGCCCTGGAACAGGCTGCCCAGGGAGGTCATGGAGTCCCCTTCTTTGGAGATTTTCAAGCCCCATCTGGATGCATCCCTGAGTAACATGCTCTAGCTCTGGGCAATCCTGCTTCAGCAGGGGAGTTGGACTAGATGATCTCTATGGTCCCTTCCAACTCTAAAAATTCAGTGAAATTCAAAAGCAATAAACACAGTCAGGACACCCACTCACTTTTGGGAAGCTGGCTTTCAAGAGATGCAAAGTGCAGGTCTCCGCTTCTTCAGCACGTTTGCAGCCTCTGGCTCTGCAGTGATTTATGGCTGCTGCAGGTTACTCTGCAGCTCTTTCATTTCACCCCCTGAAGTGCTCACAGTTCAAGGCGGAGAGGAGAGAAATGCACCTGTTTCTGCCCGGATTGTAGAGAAAGAGGCCTGATTTCGGTTCTCAGTGACAAAAATGTGTCATATCAAGCACACGGGTTTTTACAGGAGCAAGCGGGTTCGGTTATTCAGGAAAGCAAGCCGAGTTTTTGACACAGCAATCTTAGCAAGTGAACAAATTTACAGAATTCAATAATATTTCACAAAAATGTGCTCTGGGGCCACTTCTTGCAGCGTCTGTGTCCCGTTTCTTAGAAAAACCAGGAGCTTGCCTTAAGCAAATGAGCTGACTTGCTGGGAGACAGCTAAAGGAAAAGAATGAGCCCATTGAAATCCCCGTGCGGAGAAGCTCTAAGGGAAGGGACTCGCAGAGGGGTGTTTGCACAGTGCCCGGTACAATGGGTCCTAACCTGGTCATGCCCTTTGGTTGCTATTGCAGAGCAAACATTCCACAACAAAGAAGGAGCAAGGAAGGCTAGGGTCAAGCTCAGCTACCGAATCCGCATTGTGTGCGCCTCCCCCAGCGCTGCCGCCCCATCCGAAGCCAAAGGGAAAGTCTCCTCTTGGCCCCAACAGCGTGGGGTGCATGGGCCCCGGACTTTCATCAGGTGCTTCCCGTCATCCGTGGATGTTTGTGGTGCGTGGGAGGGCATTTCTGAGGGGATGGAAGAGCGTCACCTGATAGGAAAGACGCCCACGCAAGTATCTTCAGAGTCCAAAGAACGAGCTCTTGGCAGTGGGGAGTATCTGCTAGACACCTTTGTGCTGCTGCTACAGAATAGCCTCTGATCAGTCAAGGAGCACAGTTTAAAGAGTACTTCTATTGTATCGGTCAGTAATGTGTGCTTACGACAAGTAAAATGCAAGCAATGTACCAGGTGATCTGTGGCAGATATGACCACTGCCCACAAAATGCCAGAAAACGAAGTGTATCATCACAGAATCACAAAATGGTTTGGGTTGGAAGGGACCTCTGGAGATCATCTAGTCCAGCCCCCTGCCAGAGCAGGTCCACCCAGAGCAGGTCCCACAGGAACGTGTCCAGGTGGGTTTGGAATGTCTCCAGAGAAGGAGACTCCACCACCTCTCTGGGCAGCCTCTGCCAGGGCTCTGCCACCCTCAAAGTGAAGTTCCTCCTCATGTTGAGATGGGACTTCCTCTATTCAAGTCTGTGCCCCTTGCCTCTTGTCCTGTCCCTGGGCACCACTGAAGAAAGACTGTCCCCATCCTGCTGACACCCACCCTTTAAGTATTTATAAGCACTGATCGTGTTCAACATTGAGCCATTACTGGGTGTGCATTTCGCAGAAAAAAATGCCAGTAGCTTCTCACCTGAAGTCCTTTTTTCTCTCTTCTTGATAGATTGTCTTTGAGATGGCCACCAGCCCAGCCCTGCAGAGGCTCTGCTGCCAGACGGGCTGCCTTCATGCAAGCCACAGCAACAGCATGATCCAAGGCAGATGGTGCTTTCCTCATTTACCTACAAAACACAGGTATTCTTCCTCGGGTCAGTGAATGGCAGGTGACAAGTGCCATCTGTAAGACCCTGGAGACCAACCTGAGGCTGTCTGGGTTTGGGGTGAAATGTGGTTAGTTTCCCTGTGACGTTTTAATAACTTTAGGAAACGTGGCGTATGTAGAGACCCGTAGTGGCTGCAGGAAAAGAGATGGTGCTCCCCAAGCACCTCACCCCCTCAAGAGGAGGGTGACTTCATCTCACGTTGGCAGAGAATGGGTTTGGCAGACGAGAAAATCCCGCCTTAAATATTTGACGCGAGTCAACGTGAGAGAGGGCTGGGAAGAAACGAAAAGCACGGCGGAAAGCTCAATCGGAAAAAAAAAAACCAAACCCAACGTGTGGTTCAAGTTTACAGTTCCACAAAAAAGGGGCAAGAGAGCAGCTCACAGCCGGGGAGAAGGAAGGCCCGAGCTCTTGGTTTCACTTCCCCCGTGGCTGACATTTGTAGGGTTACTTATCAACAGCGCTTGGATAAACCAGCCAGGTCACCGTTTCACACCAAAGCAGGCAGCTCTCACGGGCTTGTTGTTTCCTAAACGAGAAAGCCTGGGGTGAGGAGCGTGGGATGTGTACGCTTCTCCAGTGGGGAATTTAGCCCGAAGCAAAGTGCCTGGTTTACAAAGAGTAGGAACAACCTGCCACAACCCAAACAAAAGCCTTCAGGCTGAGGAAGAGCTTCTCTACCAGCTTGGATGCTGACATTTTTAATAAGTAACTTGCAGTGCATTTTTTTTTTCCCCCCAATTCAATCCCAGTGGTTATTCTGCTAGATTTTTAATTCATTTAACTGTTATTCTGTGCTTCTTGAGATGTCCAAGTAACTGTACAAGCCTGTATTCGTCATTCCCCCCTGTCATGAAGAACTGCTAGCGGAGCACTTGGACTGAAATATTTCTGAAGAGCATTTCACATGACACCCAGGGCCCCTGTTTACACAGCAAGAGGTTCCTCACCTCTTGCTGAACCTCACCTAAAAAATGACCCGCCTAGCACGGACCTTTCATCAGTGGCCCTCAACTAGGAGGATCATTGAAAGCCTGAAGAGCACGCAGTGCTGGTCCCTCCACTTCTGCTGCAAGAGTCGGGATGAGAAGGAAGCACAGAACAGCAATGCAGAAGTGAGAGTGAAAGAAATTACTCAAGAACAAAAGAGTTAAAAAAAAAAAAGATTCTGGCTTTACTTTTTATCCTCAAAGCATGAGTTAAACCAAGGACAGTTGCAATTACAAAAAGATCTCCTTGCGACTAATTTTGCACATCAGATGGCTGTCTGTTGCACATCTCCAGGGATGTCTCAGATTGAGGGAATGACCCAACAAGGGAGTCACGGTTAAAAGGAGGGCCACGCAGCCACTGTGGACACAAGAGCGCTCTTCAAGCGTGCCTTCTCCAAGGAACATGTTCCCTGAGAGAAAATCATCGCGGAGCCATGTTTGCTTCCCTCGGGGGCACCTGCCTTACTGGTCTGGGCACCTCTTGTCACCTTCATTCCAACCCAAACCGTTCTATGATTCTATGAATTACCAGGAGAGTTGCTCACCCAGAAGAATTGTTCACCCCCAAGTCCAACAGAAGGCACAGTACCTTAAGGCATACCATCCTCTCAAAAAGCAGGAATTTGTGCCCTCCAAGCCATTGCAGGAACCCAAGGGATTTTTTGTGCCCTGGAGAATATCCGTGTTTTCCATACAACCCCCAGGGCAGGGGGATTGGAACCGGGTGGTCTTTAAGCTCCCTTCCAACCCAAACCATTCCATGGTTCCATGTTTTTCCGATTTGCATTTAGCTGGTTTCCAGTCCCCCGATTCCCATCTACGTCTTTGGGAGTCGCAGCCACCTTTGTCAAACTGCCTAAAACACCTGATAACTGGGCCAGGCAACAGGAGGAGGCGTTGGGCCATGTCCCCCTCCCTTTCCCAGCAGTAGGGTGGGAGGAGAGGGGATGGGGATGCACAGGTAGGGATGCCGGGCACCTCCACCTCTCCCATCCAGGCTCCCCGACGGTCCCATCCTGCTCTCAAAGGAATCACTGTGCAGAAGGAGCCCGGTGCTGGGCAAGGGAAAAACGAGCAGTCCCAGCAGCTTGTTTGTTTGTTTGTTTTTCCAGGGGAATACAGGTTCACCCATCATTACAATAAGGACATTCAGGCTGGCGCTTGGCCAGGGTGAGCCTTCCCAGCCCAGCGCCGTGGATGAATAAGCCCTAGTAAGAGCTACATACTGCAGAGTCTTAGTCCATGTTTTTCCAAATTTGGGTCAGTCTGAGGCACCCGGGGTTGAAAAAGTATCGCCATGAGCATTGTAAATTAGTATTTTACATTCCCTTGAAGTGCCTTTTGAGGAAATTAGCCTTCATTACAGAGGCATCTCCCCTGTAAACACGGCGAACAGAAAATACCTCTGCTGACAAGGAGGGCATTGTAGGGCAGGGAAGGAGAGCGAGGGTTGAGGCTGCAGGAAGAACTGGATGGATTCAGCAGCTGAAGGGCACGGGCATCCCTGCTCCCCAGAAGCTCCCCAAGCTGCAGGACCAGTATCATCCATCCCCTACAGGTGGCCCTGCCTTTACACCCGAGAAGCAGCACCCACTCTTCCCCCAAGACCTAATAGAGGCTGAAGGGGAGGCATCAGCCTCCATTAAATGCATCTCAAGGGCATCCAGGACCCTGACGTTACTGCCCAGAGACGTGGTTCCCATGCTCAGATCCCGGGCATCACTAAAGGATCCCCTCTCCCCACATCTAAACTGGGAAAGCAGCAAGAGGGTGGGGGACGCTGCAGCGGGTTTTGGGGGATTTGGGACCATTTTCATGGCCCGAGCCAGCGCTGGGATGAGGATTTTTGGCGAGGTTCCTCTGCAGCAGAGTGTGGCCGGTCAAAGTTGGCTGGCACCAGGTGAAGCTTTCCGAAACCTTCAGTGCTCCGATGGGAAAGTGAACGAACGTGGCTCTTCTCTGAAAAGTGCCTTTTTTTTTTTTTTTCCCCCATGAAAGCCAACTTGGTATTCAGCAGGAGCAGGCCAGAGCTATTTCAGACACGGAAGACAGCAGACACAAATCAATAGAAAAAAATAACTTCTTTTTATTTACAAAAAAAAATCCAAATATTGGATGCTGTAAACAAAATTCACAATCTGTTCCCTCTAGAGTCTGGTTTCCATCAGCTCTTTTTCTGTCTGTGACAAAGCCTATAGTCAAAATGTTCCAAAAGAGCAATCCAAGGAGCAGTTTGCTGCAACAGGATGCCTTGCAGAAGGCAACAGTTGTAAGGAAATCTGAGGGAAAGCAAATCTGCACAAGACTCCTACAGACTGCAGGAGCCTGCAGTGCTTTAGCCAAGCTGTCTTGAAATTTGCAGGCCTTTTTTTTTTAATATATTTTTACTATTTATTTTGTTAGCAAACCATTATTACAACAGCAAAAAGAGTACACTGATTTTCTTTCTTGCAAGGGAAACTCTCTGCATAAAGAAAACCATACAAAAGAATATATTCAAATAGGAACTGAATATGCAATTACAGTTTTTCCTTTTCTGTGCAGTTTAATCTAACACACTTCATTTTCTCAATGTAAAAAAGAAAAGCTTTTTTTTTTTTTGAACTGGTAGGAGCTTCTGACATGATGCAAACCAAGCATTTAGTAAGAGGTGTTCAGAAGATTTGCGTGAAGGCCTTTGTGCAAGATAAAAAAATATTTAAGTGCAATACGAGAAACTAGAAAAATATCATCTTTTTGGTCTTCTAATCGCCCTTCTATTTTTAGAAGAAATGTTCTTGCATTTGGGAGGACAGCTACATCTAAGGAAAAAAAAAAATAAATAAAATAAATTACCCCATTTCAAAGCTCTGGGTTGTTTCACGATCTCTGCATTTACCCAAGTTTAGCACCCCGTTGGTTAGCAGTAAATTCAGCGGTGGCACAAACAGTTTTACTGTAATCAGGTCAATGTTTTTAATCAGTTCAGCTCTTTAAAAGGGGCACTGTCTCTCGCAGCACAAGTTCTAACCTTACATCTGATTGGATGGGAAAAATGGAAGTCTAGGAAGCAAGAATGCGGCCGTTAACTTTAAGAGTACCAGTGTGCTGAAGAGGAGGGGAAAAAACAGTTAAAAAAAAAGAAAAAAAGAAAAAAAAAGTCAGACTTTATGGAGGGGAAGGTGTGCAAACCACAGAAATAAACCAGCTTTGAAAAGGGGTTCTTATTTTACTCTTGGCCTGAACTCATGCCTTCTCCCCACCTCTAACACCAGGCACCTTTTAAGCTACCAGCCACAGATAAAACAAAGCTCCACCAGTTCCACCACTTGATCATTAACATATGCAAAACAGATCCGGAATACCTATATAATACATATAAAAACATATTATATATGTATCAAAATGCAAACGCTGAAAGGTGCAGTTTAGCTCAGAGCCCCGCTGCATGCACTATAAGGTAACTAGCTGCTGTCAATCATTAAAAATAAAAAATAATACTAAAAAAAAAAAACCCAAAACAAAACCCAACACAATGAAATTTTGAGCTGAGAGGAAGTAAATCAAAACTTTCTTTCAAGCAACGGAAAATGGAAAAAAAA